>JBBPKA010000054.1:0-169421 GCA_038088995.1 Guyanaporus albipodus | reverse complement strand
TCATGATATTGTTCATGTATACCATAATTTTTTCTTTATTAATTAAAATTCTAAATATATGATTTATATATATTTGAAACATTGTGGGCAAGTTGGTAAGTTTGAAAAACATTACTAAGGGTTCAAACAACCCTCTGTTAGTTCTAAAAGTGGCTTTTCACTCATCATCTTCTTTTATTTGGATATTGTTGTATTTTCATCTGATGTCCAGCTTGGTGAAGTATTTTGCTATATGGAGCTTGTCTATGAGCTTACTGATGAGGGGCAAAGGATATTGGTTCTTGACTATAATTGTATTGAGCTTGCAATAGTCTTGAACTGGATGGAGTTGTCCATCTTTCTTTTTGGCAAAGAAAAACAGAGGCAAAAGGAAATTTGGATAGGTGGATCCATCTTGATTGTAAATCCTCTTCAAAGAACAAATCCAGTTCCTTTTGTTTTATAGAAAAGAGGTTATAGGTTTTGCAGTTGATGGTGTGATCTTCTGGCAGGAGCTCAAATGTATGATCCCATGATCAATGAGAAGGAAGCTTATCAAATGTCTCCTTTGTGAAAATATTCTCATAGTCATAATAATTGAAATGGCCAACTTACTATTTGGATCTTACTAGACTCCAAAGGCAATATCAGTCAATGCTAATAAGACAATAGGCTGGTAGCATTGAAGTAAATGTTAACCTGAGTCCAGGTGTTCAGAGAATCTGCCACTATATCTCCAGACAGTGGGAATTACCCAATAGAAAGTGGGGAAAACTTCAAGAAGAACAAGACTAGGAGGGATGCCTTTAGTTTGGCCACCTTATATACTATTCAATTAGAACTCTGAATCAGAGCTTGGATTACATGAGAGTAGATAAATAGATAACTGGATCATATCCTATTGGTTAGAGATAACTAACTTAATTCTTGTATATGATATGAGATAGAAGCAGTTTATACCATTGGCTTGATAAAGCAGGGCTGTGGGTTGCTGACTGAGCAATGAGTCAGTGCTATGCTTTGATGAGTCATTATTTTGAGATAAGGGCTACACCTGGGTTGAAGGTATAATATTATAGATAAGCAATAAGAGATAAGAGTCTAGGTCTTTGGCTGTGTTTGATGGGCCTAGGCTATGATGTCATTGATGATGTCATGGGTCTGGGTGTGCCTATTATGTGACTTGTCATGTGATGTGGCTGTGTAAGTTATATAACCTATAGAAACTTGAGTTGGGAAAAATAAAAAGGAAAGTAAGGGAAAAATAGGAGAAAAATGAAATAAAAATAAGGGAGATATATAGAATTCATAACAGTAATGACTTGGGACTGCTTCCTTGAAGGTTTTTTTTGGATTTTACCATATTGTTCTTAATGACAATTCTAGTTGATATGTTATAGTAATGCTCCATGTTGATCTGGAAGATATGGTCCAAGATCATGTTAGCATTATTATCTTCTAAGATTATTATTCCTAGGATATGATCTTGATTGCACTAGAACTTGATTTCCCTATTTTGCTAATTAATTTTGAAGTTGTGTCATTCTAGCCAATTGTGGCCCAGAAATACCTTGTTTGTCCCTAGTATCATTAGGGAAAGCATGATTTGTTTGTGGTATTTGCTGATTTTCATATTTGCAACCACAAACTCTTCAATGCTCTTCAATGTATTTAGAGATCTATTGGTATTGTATATCAGGATTGGTCTTGGTAGACAGTGGGTTGGTAGCTCTTTTTCTTTGGCATAATTTTTGTCTATGGTGCTACCAGTACACCTTGAATTGACTAGCATGAGAATATCTAGTTTTCATCCATTATCTATATTTAGAATGATCTTTATTTCCAAGAATGAGGAAGCCTTTTGTTCAGATCTGTTTACAAACTTGGATTTTCATTGCATCTCTCATAACATGAGTATAAAAAGTTCATTTGTAGACTCTTATATTAAATATACAGATTGAATATCTACTTCAATCTTTCTGATTGGATATACAAGGTCTTTGATCTGCCTCATCATTTCTTGCTCTGAAAAACTCTTGATCCATCATATAAACCAGTCATCTACTGTATTTTTCCAGTTTTGGCTAGATTTTGTATTTTCTCATGTGGGTGTTTCATCCTGTCCAAGAGGAACATTAGCCACTTTTGACAGAGTGCTGGCTCCAAGAAAAGGGGCATCCTCCACATCTTCAAAACTTTGAGAGGAGAGTGCTAGCTCTTTAGAGCTCAGCCTACCCATCCACTCAGTATAAGAAGCACTGGCTCCATGAGAAATAGCTTGCTCTACTTATTTTAGAATTTTATATTATTTCTCCTTGCTTTTCATGTTAGAGGAAACTACAATCCAAACTTCTATGAAGCCAAACTTCCCATTGCCTTGATTTGTCTGAGATAATTCCTTTACCTCCTTTACCTTGAGTTAGTGGATTTGTTACAAATGCTATATATCTTCCTTATTTTATTCCTATTTTTCCATTATTTTTCCCTTACTTCTCTTCCCATGCTCTCCAACTCAAGTCTCTACAGGTCACATAACAAGTTACATAATGGGTACATCTAGATCCATAATGTCATTGATGACATTATGGCCCAAATTCATCAAATATAGCCAAAGATCTAGACTTTTATCTCTTATTGCTTATCTATGACATCATACCCTCAATCCAGGTGCAGCCCTTATCTCAAGATAATGACTCACCAAAGCACAGCACTGATTCATTGCTCAGTCAGCAATCTATAGCCCTACTTTGTCAAGCCAATGGCATAAACTGCTCATATCTCATATCATATGCAAGGGTTAGGTTAGTTATCTCTGACCAATAGGATATGATCCAGTTATCTATTTACCTACCCTCATGTAATCCAAGCTCCATTTCAAAGTTCTAATTGAATAGTATATAAAGTGGCCAAACTGAAGGTGTTCCTCCTAGTCTTGTCCTTTTTGGAGTTTTCCCCACTTCCTATTGGGTAATCCCCATTGTCTAGAGGTACAGTGGTAGATTCCCTGGAAACCTGGACTCAGGTTAATGTCTACTTCAATATTACCAACCTATTATCTTATCAGCACCAACTAATATTGCCTCTAAAATCCAACAAGATCCAAGTAGTAAGTTGGCCATTTCATTAGGACAAGACTATACTATCCTCTATCTCTGCCATACACCTGCTTATGAACTTATCCTCATCAGGGTCAAGTACCATTCCATTGAGAACACTCTATCATTAACACTCACTTATTCTATCAACCAAAATTAGCCACTAGTTAGTATACTTGGTGCAGGAAATAAGATAAGACTAATGCTTACTGGATTAAGTGTCTACCCTCTTGCAAGTCATATTCAGTGCCTCTTATACCAGGAACATTGGACACAAAGTTCCAGTTGTAGTTGTGAAGGAGAAAGATGTTCTCTTCATCTGGTATTGACCAATCACACACAGCCATTAGAGAATAAGCTGATATTAGCACAGGATTAACAAAGACTATCAGATAAGTGAAGAACTCCAGCAAATAACAGAAGAATATAACAGAGTTGAGCCTTGCTTCTCATCCATCTCTTAAATGTCAATCCAAACAATGCTAAATCAAAAGATTATGAGCAGTAACTAGCTTGCTCACCACTACCATTTAATCATGAGAGTACCCTAGACTGGCCTAATTGGTTCTTCCACTTACCAACATACTCCATATCTTAGATATTACCAATACCTCTGAATACTCCATTAGATTAGTATCCTATGAGAATAGCTCCATAACCCATACCACAACTGCTCTCTATCCACATCCAATTCCTTTCCTCTAGCTGTATGTCATCTAATTACTACCCACATGCCCCAACTTCAAATTCTCTCCAATATGGATCAAATACCACAGCCATTGGTTCTGGTATCCATAAACTTCTGCATAAGATATAGGTCAATGCAGATATCAACCATCTTATTTAAGAAAAAATACAACTGGGCTTATAATAGCTTGCTGCTGAAGAGTTTAGACAGAGACAGCCAGATCATAATCTGTCACTGCACTAATACTACCTTTACTAAGTATCAGATAGAGAAAGATATCCCCATCCTCATCCTTCTACTAACTGTACTTGGATTCATTCTTACAATCCTAATATTTACTTTTGCCCTCATATCTCTACTCTATGCCCTCACCTTCTCCTTAACATACCTCACCATTACCATCATCACTACAATAGACACTAGAGCTATTATAGTTGAATCTAAAGCTCCCTCTCCTTATCATAATAGAATTCCTCCTATTCACTAAAGTGTAATTGAAAACTTAAGAGAATACTTTCAAGCACCTCAACAACACCCTCAATGCTCTTGCCCTGGTACAAGCCAGAGAAAACAAGAAGTACTCCAAGCTTATACTAAAAGAGCCTGACAAATTAGAGCTCACATAGCACAAGTAGAAATCAATCTTGCCCTAAAACCTACAGTTATCAAAGAATCAACATCTTCAGAAGAAGAAATACTTCATAAAAACAAATGAATTACACATTCACACTTCCTATTCTTGCCCTTATAATACTCCTCTGTTTCATAGCAATAGTCACCTCAACAATTCTCAAAAACAGAAACCAACCTGTTTCCATCCACTTTTTCTTCAAAGCTCCAAACCATATCTATAGATTTATTATAGAATTGCTAGTACCTGTTGACCTTAATATCATTGACAATTCTTGGAACAACAATAATAACAATGACTAATGCATTATCCATTATAGCCATCCTTTTTATCATCATTCTTCTTATTTTATCACTCACCACTTGTATCTGATATTTTCATCAAGAAAATCAATAGATTAAAGTATACTCTCTTCAAGATATAGAGATCCCACCTCTTCAAATCCCATCTAGAGCAATAGTGATCAATTGGCCATCATTGCATATTAACTTTGTGACATTACTATATCCCATGATATATACCAAGAGATATATATAGACACAATAGTTTACTAAACAATTAACTTCTTGAGTTAATAAATAAACACATCCAACATATCTAACTTAGCCTCATCTGGCACTGCTGCTTCATCAGCATATATTATTCAGAAAGAATGAATAGCTGTTCTAAATGCTTTGCAGAACACTGAATAGAAACTCAACCAAGTAAATGCTAAAAGAACCCAATTAAAAACCAACCTTAGAACTATAGCACAACAAATCAATAATACTGTAACCAAACAACAAGAAGCTAAAAATCACTCCAAATAACTTTTTGGTTTACACCAATGGGCAGGAACTACTCCTTATGGCCAAGAACCACCTCAACCATTTACAGGATTATTAAAAATAGAAGTATTTTCAGGTCCTGGAACTTATGATGGATCTCCATCCAAATTCAAAGAATGGTGGACCAAAGTTAGAGTATGGATTGATTGCAATCCCAAACAATTCACTAATCTGACCCCAAGCATGGCTAAACCAGGAACCTTCATCACTGAAGTAAATGTCAAAGCATGTTCCTATATAATTCCATCAAGACTAAAAAGGTTTAAAGGCTCACACTTTGCTGAAGTAGAAATTGCCAAACTTATAGATGGAACTATTGAACTTACAAGTTGCCAATGCATAACAAGGAAAATTAAAGAAACCCTTTGACCTCAGTTGCAAAAAAATTGGACAATCAGAGAGATCAGCCAGTATAAACAAGCTTGCCTCTCAACTGATATATTCATATCTAAATAGCAGATCCTTTTTAATTAATCCTATATATCTAAACAATTTGAAATTTGGTTACTCAAAAATAATACAAAAAAGGACATCATAGAAGAGATATTCCAAACCAAACAACAGAAAAAATTTATAGACAAAACAATCCAAATTATTCAACAAATAAGCCATACAAAAGAAGAGTACCATCTCTTCTTCCAATCCAAGAAATTCTCTTCATATCAGTCCAGATGCAATTAATACATTATGAACATAGATATATTATAAATTGCAAAGTGCTACAACTGCAAAGAAGAAGGACATTGGACAGACAAATGCTCAAAAGAATATTGAATATGTTACAAAACAGAAAGACATTCACATTTTTGCAAATTTCATCCAATGAATAGATCAAAGTTTGCTAAAGAACTCAGATCTAAAAGTAAGTCAAAAGAGAAGAATAAAAGATTCAAGAAATCTAGGAAAGTTTGAGCTTTAGATATAGATTCTGACTCTGACTCTAAATCAGAAGACTCTGAATCTTTGAGATTAGCAGACAAAGACCTTTCATATACCATTAGAGGCATGAATTATGAAGGAATGAAGGCATTCTTCTTTGATATAAAAGATTCCAAACACAAGGGAAAAGCCCCTCAGGTTTAAATCCTTGGGATATTCAAGTTTGTAAAACAAGTCCCAAGCAAACTATGCAAATCCCTTCACTTTCAAAATTGCCAATTCAAAAAACATCCAAAAATGCAAAAATCTCTATCCATAGATCAGAACATGCTATAGGATTAGATCTTTATTCATCTGAATCTAAAAATATCTTACCAGGACAGCAAGCTGTCATCAACACTAATATTCAAGTGGCAATATCTTTAGATGCCTATGGAAGAATCACCCCTAGAAGTGGCCTGGTTGTTAAATCTAGAATTCAGACCAGTTCAGGAGTCATAGACTCTGATTACTGAGGTAACCTCATGATTTTGTTAATTAATCAAGAAACAGAAAAAATTAAGGTAAACCCAAGTGATCAAATTGCACAACTCATTATAGAAAAGATTAACTCTCTTGAAGTAGTTAAAGTAGCTGAGCTACCAATAATGAAAAGAGCAGACAAAAAATTTAGATCCACAGGAATCAATCTATGCACCTTATCTTCTGAAGATTTCAAAATTAGATTCTTCACAAAACAAGATATCATTATGCCTATCTGAATTGCCCCTCTTAGATTTCACCATCAATTTGTTAAAGCATTTGCTTTATTAAACAGTAGAGCAAATATCATGTTCATTGATCAAACAAGGGTCAAGAAAATCCAATTACTCCTTAAACAGCTTCTAAAATCCATAAAAGTCTACAACATAGATAAAACACCAAATTCTATCAGAAACATCACTCATATAGTAGAAATTCTCATAGACTATCAAGAACACTATGAATGTATTACCACTGAAGTCATTGACTTAGGAAAATACCAACTCATTCTTGGTTACACATGGCTTAAACACCACAACCCAGAAATTGATTGGTCAACTGGAACAGTCAAACTAACAAGATGTCGAATAGACTGTCACATATTAAATAATAAATTTATATTTGTATGTCAAATTGAATCAGAAGAAAGAGATTCAATCCAACATATCCAAATCCTCAAAAAAGAAGACCTCTCTAAACCAAAGGAGACCCCAGTAGAAGAACTCATACCAAAAGAGTATCATAAGTATCTTCATATCTTCTCAAAAAAAGAATCAGAACATATGCCCCTTAGAAAACCATGAAACCATGCAATAGATCTCAAAGATTCTTTTGAACCAAAAAAGAGTCAAATTATCCTTCTCTATCCTAATGAACAACAAAAAGTAACCAACTTCATTAACAATCAATTACACAAAGGATATATCAGATCAAGTAAATTCCTGCAAACATCACCAGTATTCTTTGTTCCAAAGAAAGATAGACAAAAAAGAATGGTGCAAGATTATCATTATTTTAATGAACATACCATCAAGAACAACTATCCATTATCATTCATCTTCCAACTTATTGATAAGCTTAAAGGCACAAGGCTTTTCACAAAAATGGATCTATGTTAGGAATATAACAACATATGTATCAAAGAAGGTGACAAATTGAAAGCCACTTTCACATGCCACAGAGAATCCTATGGACCACTCATAATATTCTTTGAACTCTGCAATTTCCCAGCAACTTTCCAGATCATGATGAATGAAATATTTGCAAAAATGGGTGCAATAGTTGTTATCTGTATGGACAACCTCATGATCTTTACAAAGATCAATGACTTAAGAGAATATGACAAAGTAGTTCCTCAAGTTCTTAAACTCCTAGATAAAAATGACCTCTTCATCAAACCAGAAAGTATATCTTTCAAATCAAAGAAATTGAATTCCTTGAAATGATTGTAAATAAAAATGAAATTAAGATGGACAATACAAAAGTAAAAGCTATTCTTGAATGGCCAACACTCTCTTCTATCAAAGCCATTAGAAGCTTCCTTGGATTAGCAAACTTTTACTAAAGATTTATTAATAGATATTCCAAACTCACATGACTTTTTATTAATTTAACCAAAAAAGACATTCTATTTATTTGGACACAAGCACCAGAATCAGTTTTCAATGAACTAAAACAAAGATTCACTATGGCTCCAATTCTTACATATTCAAATATAGATACACAGTTTCACCTAGAAACAGATGTCTCAGACTTTGCATTAGGAGCAGTACTGTCAATACAAATAGATAATAAATGGCATCCAATTGCATTTTTCTTCTATTTCTTTAATCTTGCAGAACACAACTATCCTATAGCTGACAAGGAAATGCTCAGCATCATTAGAGTACTAGAACAATGGCAACATTATCTCAAAGGAGCATACCAAGAGTTTGAAATATAAAATAATCATGCAAACCTCCAATGATTCATGAAACATCAAAATCTAAACCAAAGACAAGCATAATGGACCCAATATCCATTAAAATTCAATTTCAAATGGATCCATAAAGCAGGCACTCAAATGGTAAAAGCAGACACCTTATTCAGAAGAGAAAACCACATAGACAGAATAGACCAAGACAATCAAGGAATCCAACTCATTTCTAATACCATGATCAAAACAGTTCAAATTACCATAGATGATTCTTTTATCCTAGAAGAAGTCTCAAAATTAGAAGAACCACAATACAATAATCACAAACTCATCATACTAGATGATTATGAATTAAAACTAGAAATTCTTTGTCTACATTATGATACATCTATCATAGGACATTCTGGTTATAATAAAACACTTGAATTGATCCAACAATTATACATATGGCTACAACTACCAACATTTGTAGAGGATTATATTTTATACTGTGACTATTGTGCAAGATTTAAAAACTCAAACCTTGCAGCTCCAGGAAAACTTCAATCACTTCCAATTTCTAATGGACTATGGCAAGATGTTTTCACAGACTTCATTACAGATTTACCAGAATCCAATAGATATGACTCTATTGGTTGTAGTAGACAGATTTTCAAAAGAAACAGAATTTATCCCTTGAAATAAGTCCATTATAGCACTCAAAATAGCAAAACTTTATCTAACACATGTTTGAAAAATTCATGGCCTTCCCTAAACAATAACCTCAGATTGTGGACCACAATTCACATCACATGTTATGAAAGATTTGTGTAAAAGGCTAGGAATTACACCAAAACTTTCCATAGTCTTTCATCCACAAACAGAACAAATTAATCACAACCTTCAACAATACCTTTGTATTTTCACATTTGAAAACAACACAAATGGATTGAATGGTTACCAATTGTATAATTCTCATACAACTCAAAAAGGCAAACTTCCACATAGAAGGCATCTTTTAATGTCACACATTTCTACACTTCTTGACTTGGATTCAAACAACATCAGTCAAAAACACCTGCTGCTGATGACTTTGTTGATAAAATCAAAGACACAATTGAACATGTCAAAAACAATTTGACAAAAGTACAATCACATATGAAAGTATAAGCAGACAAACACTACTCAACAGCACCTCAATATGCTATTTGTGATAAAGTTTGGCTTTCAATAGAAAACTTGAAACTACCTCATGCATTGCACAAATTAACAGAATGATGAATTGGACCATATGACATTATTGATACAAAAGGACCTAATGCCTACAAGCTTTGCCTTCCATCTTCAATGAAGATTCATCCAGCTGTAAATGTATTACATATTAAACCTTATAAATAACATCTTACAGAACAATCTACATTCAAACCCAGACCAGTTCTGGTCACAGGAGATCATAAAGAACAATATGAAGTTGAATTCATTATTGATTTAAGATTTAAAAATAAATACCTTGAATACTTAGTCCATTGGAAGGGATATGAAGATGATGAACACATATGGAAACCAGCTGCCAACCTTAAAAATACACCAAATGCAGTAGCAAAGTTCCACAAGTCAAAACCAAGTACACTTCATAAACTTTGAATGACCATAGCACAATTCTTCAACATCTTCTACTATGGTGGAAAACTGATATTTGAATGGTTGATACTTCCTTTCAATTGCCTGGAAGTCAATCTTTAAGAAGAGAATCATATTATGAATGCTATGTATCTCTCTTATTTTATTTCTATCTTTCTACTATTTTTCCCTTACTCCCCTCTTTATTTTCTACAATTTGAGTTTCCACAAGTCACATGACTTACACAGCCACATCACATCACAAGTCACATAATGGGCACATCCAGACCCATGATGTCATCAATAATATCACAATCCAGATCCATCAAATATAGCCAAAGACTTAGACTCTTATTTCTTATTGCTTATCTATGACATCATACCTTCAACCCAGGTGTAGCCCTTATCTCAAGATAGTGACTCATCAAAGCACAGCACTGATTCATTGCTCAGTCAGCAACCTATAGCCCTGCTTTGTCAAGCCAATGGCATAAGCTGCTTATATCTCACATTATATGCAAGGGTTAGGGTAGTTATCTCTGACCAATAGGATATGATCCAGTTATCTATTTACCTACCCTCATGTAATCCAAGCTCTGATTCAGAGTTCTAATTGAATAGTATATAAGGTGGCCAAATTGGAGGCATTCTCTTCAGTCTTGTCCTTCTTGGAGTTTCCTCCATTTTTTATTGAGTAATCTCCATTGTCTGGAGATATAGTGGTAGATTTCCTGGACACCCAGACTCAGGTTAATGTCTACTTCAATATTACCAATCTATTATCTTATCAGCACCAACTGATATTGCCTTTGGAGTTCAGCAAGATCCAAGTAGTAAGTTGACTGTTTTATACTGTTCTAGCTTGAAATATTTTCAGCAAGGCCATGCCTTACTGTCTTGGTGACAGACCCCCTTGGTTTAGGCCATAGACAGGTTCATTGGTTTGCCTTGGCCACTATAAACTCCAATAGCATTGGATATTGAGTTGTTTTGCAGCTTGAAGACTATTGAGTGTGGTACCTTTGGGGCAATACCACTCACTCCTATCTGTTTGTCCCTTTCATGGTGTAAAATACTGGAGTGGCTTCCCTGTAAGGAGCCAGATTGGAAGAGGGGGCAGAACTAGAAGAAGTATCCTGATTCTTTTTTTCTTTTATTAATCTCAGCCAAGATCTAATTGGCCTTGACCAAAGTGATCTTCCACTTGTTGAAATTCATATCATCAAGAAGTGCAGGAGTAGCCTGCCCAAAGAATTCAACAACCTCATTGTGTAGACCACCTCACATTAGATTCATAAGCATGTGCCTATGGAACCTTGTGTTCCAGTTGGCTTTAGAACAAGGTGCTTCATTTGTATGAAGAAATCTTTCATAGATTTTTTTTGACTTTGTTTGATTGCAAGCAACTTACATTCCATGTTGCAATCCAAAGTGGCCAGTTGGAACACCTTCATTAGCTGCTCTTGGAATTAATGAAGGATCTTGCATTTTTGGATTTCTTCTAGTATGTAGAGGTCAGCAAATCTCCTAGCTGGATTGTTACCCTTTATATAGAACAGGATGATCAGAATTGCCTCCTGGTCTATTGGTTGACAGTTAAATCCTTGTAAATAGAGGCCTATTTGTCTCTACCATGACACAAAGTTTTCCTTATTGCCAATATACATTTCCAGCTTGTCTACTATTGGCTTTCTCAAGGATCATTGATGTTTAGAAATAGACAGGCATGAGGAGAAAGTGGAAAAAAAAGGGTGAATGGATATAGGTAAATGGATGTGGATGTGGCTAATGGGCTACATTGTAGAGAATAAAGATGTGGCCCTTATAGAAGCAGAATACCAGTTTGTATTTCTTAGTGAAGTGCTGAGGATATGGAGTGAAGGTAGAGGTGGTGGTGCTTATTGGGGTGCTTGGGGTGGCAGACCAGCCATGGCAGGATTTTGATAATGCTTACAGTACCAGGCCACATATTGGTCCATGAATTATATATGCTTATTATCATCATGGATGGAATGATAAGGAGTTGTATAGAAGGCAGGAGTGGTTGATGTTGGAGTAGAGGAAAAGAAGGCAGCAATTGACTCTTGGAAAGCTGACTGGACTTCTTGGAGATCCCACAAATCAGAGCCAGAATTAAGAGGATTAGATATTTCTGACATTGTATATTATCAGGGGGATAGAAGGTAAAAAATATGTGAAGGGAAGTATGTTGCCACCAGCTTTCAATAAGCAATAGTCAGCTGAATATAGAAATATGATTAGAGAGAGTGGTCTACTTTCCCAAGATCCTCTATGGGAAAGAACCTTGATTTGTGGGAGATGAAAGTGTTAGGAGAAGGAAGAGAAGTTAGAATCTTGGCACCAAACTTTGGCTATTACCTTCATTTGTGTTCTTTCCATTACTCTCTTTATCATATGTGGTTTTAACTCCTTATGATGAAAAGGGTCTACTTTCTGGGCTCATATGGCAGACACAAAGGGATTGATAGAGAAGCTAATTAAATAAGGAAAACAATCTCAATGGAATTCTTTGGTTGTGGAAGGAAGAGAGGGCATGTATAAGATGATGGTCAATTGGATTATCTATATAACATAAACAGCACTAGGGCTAAGAAATGATCATGCAAATCTTAAGGGGTGGATATTATTCCCCTTTAGATATGCTTAGGCTTAGAGCATTTAAGAACTCCCCTAGTGCACTATGGCAAATAGCAACTTTATCCTTATTTATGATGCCAGATGAGCATATAAATGCAGTTTATCTAGGATTGTAGTTCCTGGTTGTCATGTGACCAACAGGTCTTCTTTAAGCCTGGGATTTGGCTATACATAGCATATTAAGGAATAGCTTGAGCAGCAGTAGCTCAAGCATAAAGAAAGATAGAGGAAAGTGGATAGCTACCAATATAAAATATGTGGTAGGGCAAGAATAAAATAATAAGAGAGACAAGATGGATGGATAGTTATAGAATAATGTTATGCCTTAAGTTCACACTGAGGTAGAAATCCTCCAATGATCACAAAAGTGATAATATTTTGCAACTAGGGATTTCAGAATGTACAGGCCTAGACTATATACTACCTACCATGAGACATAATGTCACCACATGAGGAATGCATATATAACTATGTCATAGTCCAGACCTGGATTGAAATGAATGATAAGGGAAATAAGAGCAGTAATTAAAGATAGTGAAGTGTGAAAGAGTAAAAGAGTGAAGAGGAAGGCAAAAAATGTAACAGGCAATAGGAACATATATAACAAAATAAGTGACCCCACCTCTCATGAGTAATTTTATGGGTTAGCTGGCCTTTAAATCTTTTGTGGGGTCCAACTTATGCATGCCAACTGACTACTTCAAGGTTAGAATAAAGGTAAGTGTTAAAGCCATGTTTGAGAGTTAGTCCAGAGGATTACATATCAAATGAATAAAATGCTGAGAGCTGGCTGCTTTCTATTGATGTGAGTGGTTCAAGTTCAAAAGATCTATTCAAACCCCAACATAAGGTCAGAGTATAATGTACACAGGTCACATGACTATAGTACAAGGAAATAGAAATTCAACACTTCCCCATGTTTTGTAGTGGATAGAGTGAAATAAACATATGGATATATATATCAGTATTTACTGAGATTTATCATAGAAGACTAACCCCATTTGTGATATAAACTCCTGAAACTTTACTCCACCAAGATTTTTTGTGAACATATCAGTGGAATTTTTTGAACCTTCTATAAAGAATAGTTCTAATATATCTTTGTGGACAAAATCACATATGCCAGGCCATTGCAAGGAGATATGTTTACTCCAAGCTTCAGTTATAGGATTGGATCCCATAAAAATAGAACCTTGGTTATCACCACAATGTGGGATGGGTTTTAATGAATATCTAAGTTTGTTTAGGAGATTATATATTCAAACCAGTTGTTTGCTACAATCAGACAAAGATATGTATTCAACTTTTGTAGAAGAGAAAGCAACACATTCTTGTTGCTTTGAGCACCATGAAAAAGTACCATTAGCTAGGTGAATGAACCAGTCTGTCTAAGAGCATCTGGGATTGGGATCTGATTTCCAATTAGAATCAGCATAGTTAATAATTCCAGCCTTTGAATCACCATCAAAATTAAGCAAATAACATTGAGTACCATTTAAGTACCAACATATATGTATTGCTTTATTGAGGTGTTCTTTGGTAGAATTGGCAAACTGCTTTGCTAAGGCAATGACTGCATAACTAATATCTGGTCTGGTGCTGAGCATAAGGTATAGCAGGGATCTGATCACCATTTGGAAATGGGATCACAATTCTGGGTCTATATTTTCTTTATTAAAAATAGAATAATATTCTTGAGGTAGAGGGGTTGGAGCTAATCTAGCATTCATCATCCCACAGCAATCTAAGACTTTCATGAGGTAATTGCACTGATCAATAAGAATCATGTGTCCTTATCTTTTGATATGCATATGTAGGAATTTGGTTACTGGACCTAGATCTCTACATTTCCACTTTTTCATATATCTATCTTTTATTTCATTAAGAATAAATTGAGATGGACTGCAGAATAGGGCATTGTCTACATAGATGACTACAACAATGATAGAGGTGTTTTTCTTTTGGTAAAGAAAAAGACTGGCATTTAATTTAAGGTGCTCAAATCTGAGTTCTTTTATGGACTCATTTAAAGTCTCCCATCAGGCAAGTTTGGCTTGTTTAAGGCCATAGAGAGTACACTTTAAGCAGAGCACAAAGTACTCTTGCCCTGGGACTCTAAAGTCTTAAGGTTGGTACATGAAGATCTTTTCTTTAAGCTTACCATATAGATAGGCACTCCTCATATTGAGTGCCTCAATATACCAATCTTTCAATGTGGTGAGGAACAATATAAGTTGTACCATCTCAAACTGGACTATTAGGGAATAGATTTGATTGAAGTCAATTCCTTTGATTTGAGAAAAGCCTTTTGCAACAAGGCAGGCTCTTTTATGACCATCAGGTTTAATATCAAAGACCCATCAATTATTGATGACCTTATATTCCTTTGGAGAGTTAACAAGTTCAAAAACTTGACATTCACAAAAAATGTCTAGCTTGCATTAACATGCAGCTTTCCATTCCTTTTATTCAGCTAATGGAAGGGTGGAAATGTCTTTATAGGTCCATTCATAGTGGAGTTTGGACACTGCAGTGTCTAACCTTTGTGGAGATATCACCTTAGACATTAAAAATGCCAGAAAATCAGCTCCCCCTTCTCTAGTCAAGCACTTGATATCTTTCTCTGAATCAATCAGAGGAATCAGAGATGAAGGAGGAGAGCCAGGCAATGAAGGAGAGTAGGACAACTGGGGAAGTTCACCTAGCATTGATGGTACAGGACAAAATGAGGGTCCTAGCTCTCCAATAATGTTACACCACTGAGAGGGATCTCTTATTTCCTTCTCCTATTGGATAGAATATTGGTCATCACCATACATATTGTCAGAGCATCTCAGAATTTGATGTTCTTGGCCTGATGTCCTAAATAGAGCAGGAGGAACTGGAGATGGCATGCCAGGATATGGTTTCTGCAGAATAGCAGATGGTATGGGTCTAGGGTGTAAAGAAGGCATGTGGAGACTTAAGACAGAAGGAGTGGGACTTTGTGATAAAGATATGTGATGTAGATGGGAATGGTCATCCTCAAAAGAGAGTGGAGCAGCAAATGGCCTAGATAGCTCATGCTGTTGTTGCAATTTAGTGACAACTTTTCCTATAGACCTGCAATGAGGAAATGTATTCTTCTCAAACATTGTATGTGATAATGTGAAGAGGGCATTAGTGGAATGCATGAATAGATTAGAAGATAAGAAAGTAAAAGCAACATCTAGGTAAGTCATAAGCTTGGCTTTTGCAGCAAGCTTATCCCAACAGATATCTTCTGGAAGGAAAACATATGCTGCACAACTGAATACTTTCAGATGCAAGACATCAGGAACAGATTCTGTTAGCAACTCAAAAGGGATTCTTCTCCTGAGTCTAATCATAGAGGTTCTATTGTATACATGACTGGTATATATGAAGGAGAATTCCCACCAACTATCAGAAAGACAGATATCTAATCTCATTGTTTGAGATTTATTGCCAAGAGTATGCATTAAGTGTTCTGCCCTTCCATTTTGTTGAGGAGTATGAGGGGCAGACTGGTTTGTCACAATCTTCTTTTTCTTAAACAAGTCCAAGAATGATTGGAATTTATATTCTCCCCTAGCATCAGACATCCATGACTTTACTTTCAACAAATATTGGATTTCAACCAATTGAAAGAATTGGTAAGTGGCTGCTAAAGCACCAGATTTTTGGTATAAAAGCACAACCCAAGCATAAGAGATAAATTGTCAAGGAAAGTAATAACATATTTATATTTATGGTAGGATTTGATGGGGAAAGATTTTAAATCTGAGTGAATCAAGTCAAACAGCTTGGTGGCATGCAGCTCATTTGAGGAAAAGTGCCTGTTAGACATTTTGCCTTTAAGATATCCAGGGTATACTAGATCTTCTGAGGGAATTTCAACATCAGGAAAGCCATGGATATGCTTCTTAGCCCAATGAAATATATCCCTAGAAGGGTATCCAAACCTTTTGTGGAGGATATCATAGGTTATTGTTCATATAACATGGGTAGATGATTCTTTGTTTAGGACTACTCTCTCTAGGATATACATACATTTCCTTGTGTATCCTGAAGTGAATGGTGCTAGTACTTTGTTATCTCCATATAAGAGTGAGATTGCCAAAGCATTATCCTTTACTTTAGTACCATGGTTCAATAGCTGGCCCATTAATATAAGTCAAATATATGAGTTAGAAATATGGAAAACATTATATGATCAAGGATCCAAACCTTTCAGTTATGGTCCCACCATAACACTGATATATACCCAATATCTTCAACATATATAATGTTGCTTACAATAGATATGGAAATTCTCTTCTCTTTTGATAAAGACTTGTAGGCAACAAAATCTAATTTCCAGGGGGTAAAATGCATTGAAGCATCACTGTCTAAGATCCAGATGTTGTCTGATTCATCTTGTCCACACATACATGGTTCATCCTTACAATGTTCATACAAATCAAAGTGAAGAGCACATATATTACAGTATTCAGTGTGATACATTGTATACAACCAACTATATATAAGATTAGCTGTAGAAGTGATTATTAATGAGTGGTGGTAAGGGAAAGTAGTGGAAAAGATTACTGACCTTGTCATTTCCACCTCAGACCCAAGGAAAATTGCATCTTCCTCAACATAATAGTTAGAGGGGCCTATCTTACCTATAGTGGAAAGGGAAATGGTGGGGTGTATGGGCAAATCACCCAGACAGCCTGAATCTATAGTACAAGTATATGAATTGTAAAAATCATCCATGTTCTCCAAATTCCATGCATTAGTGGATAGTGGTATAATTTACCACTTTCCAGCACAATGCATAGTGTGCTTGTGCTTTTTAGTGGGAGGAGGGGCAAGCAGAGTCTCAGATGATATTGCCTCAATAGAGGCAATGGGAGGAGGAGGAGCAGGTATCAGAGAAAGATCTAGCCAGTGCTGACCAATGTGATCAAATTACCTTACTGTTTCATACCTGGAAAAATTGTTCAACCAATTTATCAAAGATATTGAGTTCCTAATGCATATATTAGCTGGTGGATCTTCAATCCCTTGGTAGAGGGATGGTGGAAGATTGGAGAGGAGATGGAGATCTAATGTGAAGGGAGTGTCAATAATGGTAGTGAATGAGGCCATTATAGCCTTGTTGGCATTTGTCTTTGCCTTGCCTTTGCCATAGCATCCTTTTTTCTTCTGCTTTCCCTTATCTGATGGTGCTGCTACATCTACCACTGAGTCTTGTGGCTTTTGCAGGAGCAGATGCTGCATTTGGCCTTGGCCTTGCAGCTTCAACTGCTACTGCTGCTAGAACAAGGGGATTTGGTCTTTTAGCTTGACTGCAGAGATTTTATTGGGATTGGCAAAGGTTTTACCCTTTTTCAGGTGTACTGGTCCCAGTTAAGTGCCACAGCTTCCTTTATATGGGAAAGAGATGGTTTTACTATACTACTGGACTCATCTTTTTTCTATATCAACATTTATATTAAAACAGATATACTTGTGGAGAGCTTGGCAAGAGCCAGCATCTCCTAGACCTTGGGGTTGAATGAATATTTCATATAGTCTAATCATGCAATGAGATTCTCCATTTTGTTAAACATGAGAGTGGAGTGCAAAGTCTCTGGAACCTGCATCTCAACTAGCTTTTTGAAAACTGCATATGCTTGGGCAACCCCAGTTATCTTATTGTTGATAATGAGGACAGTGAGGAGATCTGATGCTATGAGACAAGCTGCATAGTGAATGTGAAGGGTGAACAAAAGGTATAGGTTTATCTGATCTATGATGGTGTCCTAGGCACAGCAATATGAGATGTAATATTTTTGCTCTTCAGCAGAAGTAGTGGTGTCAGAGTAGTTGGACTTGGGAACATCAGTCACCCAAAGGCAGCCAGTGGACTAAAGGAGGGCCTTGATAAGAGGCCACCAAGTATCATAGCCAGTCCCATTAAAGATGGGGATTGTTGGACCAGAGTTATTGTTGTTGAGGGACATGATGAGTATCAAAAATCTACAAAGCAACAGCATTAGCATATATTATAGAAGTAAAACAAACCTGCATGGGTTCCCCTTGTTCAGGCAGTGAACAGCAAGTACAAGCATAGTTCAAACACTATATTCTGCTATCCTTTGTATGAAGAGACCCTGCTGTACAAAGGTGCAACAGCCAGGACAGCACTAATTCAGTAGGCAACTGAAGATGCAGACACTTTCATGTTGCACTCAACATACACTACTAGGGCTCATAACCTGTTGAAGCCATGCTCAAGAGAGTTAGCCTGGAGGATTACATACTGAATGGATAAAATGCTAAGGGCTGGCTGCTTTCTGTTGATGTGAGTGGTTCAAGTTTAAGAGATCTATTCAAACTCCAACATAAGGTTGGAGTGTAATATACACAGGTTACATGACTATAGTACAAGGAAATAGAAATTCAACAGTAAGCATCAATAATACAGTTTCCAAGTACAAATTGGAGAATTACCCTATATATTGCCAATGCCTGGACAAGTAGATACAATTCATGGCATCAGCAACCTGCATGTCCTTCACTAGAAGAAAAAGCATAGTGGAATAAGGGAACTGCTCAAAACTATGAGACCTCCAGTTGCAACTCCCCAAGAGCATTCCTTCACAGATATCTTACCAAACCACAGGAATGACAACCTATTGTACATAGATAAACAAGAAAAAACCAAGGATCAGCCTGATCAACACCACATATCATCATGACTGTGATGGGCCAATGAAGGAAATTATGGAACCTCATCATAGCAAGAAATAACACATATCTCAATCACCTGTCAAATATATCATGGTATCTTGTGGTAGTATTCACATCCCATCCTAGCACCAAGAGTTATTAGACTGGTGTACTTGTTACACTCTTAGTTCACACTAGGCTAGAAGTTGCCCAATGATCCCCAAAATGATAATATTCTACAACTAGGGATTTCAGAATGTACAAGTCTGGACTATATACTACCTTCCATGAGGCATGATGTCACTACATGAGGAAATCGCATGTAACTACGTCATAATCTAGACTTGGATGGAAATGAGTGAAGAGTTCCCATCTTCGTCGTTATCCCCTTTGTCGCGCCTGGGTCGCATTGGCCATGCGAGGCATCGCAGCCGTAGCAGTCCGAGTCATCCTGTCGTGGCATTGCCGTTGCTGCCGTCGTCGCGCCAGGTTTGCGTTCGCCATGTGTGGACCGCATCGCAGCTATCACCGTCGTCGTCCTCCAGTCGTGGCAGTTAGTACGCGCGTGGTGGCGCCGTCGTCGTCTTCGTTGCGATGAGTGGGCGTTTGACATGCGCAAACCACCGTCGTGGTTGTCGTCGGGCTGGGCTGACATTCACCACGCGCGGACTGGGGCGGATGCGCATTTCATCGTGCGGGGGTGGCGTTGGCCGTGCCGGACTGTCGTCTCTGTCGTCCTTGCGATGTGGTGTAAGTTGGCAACCTCGTCTCTTCACCCTCCTGTGGCAGCGCTCGCGGCGCGCCCCATATTATCGTGGCACTGGCAACCTGCGCATCGATGTCGATGTCGTCGTCGTCATTGTGCAGAGGTCTTGCCATGTGGTGTGGTGAGGTAGGTCATAGGTCACCAGAGTGTGACCGGTACCTGCTGACCCGCACACGTGCTGTGTACTGCACATGCCCTGCAAAGAAGATATCGCAAAGGACAGTGCACATACTTGATGGAAGATTGGTAAAGTTGAACGGACACGAGGGATTTGATATTCTTTTCGCGCTCGATGCTGTTGTGCCTTCGCAGTAACGCCCATGACGATGCAGGATCACCTTGAGAAGATGACACCACTCGCTGGGTAGTCGTTCCGAACTTCAGGCTAGCTCTCCATCCTCACTGGAGGACGAACACGGCGTGACCAATGCCACCTATCCTCCCTATTGAATGCAGACTCATGAGGAGGGCACCTCAAAACCGAGCTCGAACATGGGTTTGTCTGTTCCTGAGGTCAACCATCGGGATAGGCAGAGGTGAGACGGAGCACTGGCTGAGGCCCAACCCGAGCTCATTGTCGGGCGAGCTATATGGAGAAGCATTGTTGGAAGCGTAGTCCATGCTCTGGAGCATCCGTGCGAGTGAACCCAACAAAAAAAAATTGCAAGGAAGGCCTGGCTGACTTGAAGAGGCTCGAGACAAACATCAATCCATCATACATCACTACGAGCACAGCCACAGTGTGCCACATCATTGACATCTCCCAGACCAGTAGTGCAATACAGAAGATAACCTTATTTCCAGCTCATTCTCCAGTTTGTTGTGTCCACCTATAGACCAAGGAGATGACACAAGAATGTGATGCTAATGACCACTGACTCTTCAAGCCTGAAACACCAGCTCAATATCAAGTGAATGTCCCATACAGTATGTGCATGACAAGCTTTCCCTGTTCACACTGAAGAAAGTATGTCTACATAGTCTCATGTCAGATATTGATCATTATTTCCCTTCAGGCTTGCAGCCAATAGTAGGTCAAATGGTGCTGGCCATACAAGAACATCATCTTTTTTAGCCAACCATCTTCATTTATAGATGCACACTGATATTTCAATTTGATGAACATAGGTGAGCATTAATATCTGCTCATTATTTTGGTAAATGAAAGAACTAACTCATATAGAAGGTAATTCACTTCTGCTTTGAATATCTGGTCCTTTGACTCAAGGACCTAATCAGTATCCTATCCACACATGAAAACTCTTAAATGCTCTTGACATCAGCCCAGCTCTATTTACTTTGGCATGGTAACCCCTTCAATAAGTTTCATGATATGGAAGAACCAGCATTTGGCCACTTCAGACAAGGAGAAGCAGAGCCATTTGATGATCTTATGTTCTGGACACCAGGACAGTGAACCCCCATCATCAGAGAAAAAGATATATTGTCTCCATGAGTATTTTTGTGAACATAAGTCAGACAATCTTCCCCAAGCAGATAAATAGTTGCATGTCTTCTCAAGAGGTAGCACACTACCTTCCCTGAGATTGGACTTATGTCTGCTGAACTATAGTCCACTTTGCAAATTCTCTTTTTCAACAATTATATATCTAATATATCTTTTCATACATTTTCTTGAATGTTATTCTAATAAACAAGTGTAGTCAGCATTATCAATGCTATTGTATATGACTATGATGAGTGATCTATTCATGCTTTGTATTCATTATTATTTCAATGTGATAATTGCAGTTATTGCCTTCCCCAGTAAGATAGTACCTCATTTCCTCTATCTTCACTTGATTGCTCATGAGCTGCACAGATTGAGTATATTTGGATAAACAACTGTTAATTATCATCCAAATACAATAATATTAACAACTCTATAGTATAGGTCTTGGACATAATTGTCAACAATGTTTCTTCTTGCATATCCATCTATTCAAGTGACTTAGGTTATGTGTGCTTAGCTGACTTATCTCATAGGTTTGTTATCTTGTTTAGGTTATGTGAGTGTATAGATTGGACTGGTGTAGTGCAGCCTTAAACACAGCTGATATGGAATTCATTCTCAAGGACAGTATCACTTGGAACAAAGCAGTGGCAATCCAACCAGTACATGCAGTTACTAGTGAAAGATGTCATGTTTCCCTCTTTTGTTTCCTTTCCCTTACTTACATTTGTAACAACACAAGAGTTCAACCCTTCCTTAGGACTTTTTTTTTTGTTCTTTCTGTGCTGACTCATCCTTGCTTATGTCATAACCCCAATGCTTTGTCAGTACATAGCCTTATTCCAAACTTCTCTGACCTTCCATGCCTGCCCTAAACTCACTATACAATAGTATATAAACCTACTCTTGAAATGGCCAACTTACTACTTGGATTTTACAAGATCCCAAGGGCAATATAATTGTTTGCTAATAGGACAATAGGCAGGAGACACTGAAGTAAGTGTTAACCTGAGTCAGAATGTCCAGGGAATTTGTCACTATACCTTTGGACAGTGGAAATTATCTAGTAGGAAGTAGAAGAAACTTCAAGAAGGACAAAACTGAAGGAGATGCCTTCAGTTTGAATGTTTTATATACTATTCAATCAAAACTCTAAAGCAGAGCTTGAATTACATGAGGGCAGGTAAATAGATAACTGAATCATATCCTATTGGTCAGAAATAACTAACCTAACCCTTGCATATGATATATGATAAGAGCAGCTTATGCTATTGGCTTGACAAAGCCAAGCTGTGGGTTGCTGACTAAGCAATGAGTCAGTGCTGTGCTTTAATAAGTTATTATCTTGAGATAAGGGCTGTGCCTGGGTTGAGGATATAATGTCATAGATAAACAATAAAAGATGAGAGTTTAGACCTTTGGCTATATTTGATGGATCTGGGCTGTGATGTCATTGATGATGTTATGGGTTCAGATGTGCCCATCATGTGACTTGTCATGTGATGTGGCTGTGTAAGTCATGTGACCTGTGGAGACTTGAGTTGGAGAAAATAAAAAGAGAAGTAAGGGAAAAATAATAGAAAAATAGAAATAAAATAAAGGAAATATATAGCATTCATAACAGCTCTTCCCTACTTTCAGTTCCTCACTCTTGTTCTTCTCTTTCTTCCCAGTTCTCTCTAGTTATCTGAATATACCTTGTGATCTTTGTTCTACCCCTGAGTGAATACTTGACCTCTCATCTTGCTATTGGAAGCACTTTGCTTGCCCAACCCCTTTGTCCCTCTTGAGAGATACTCCTCAAGTGAATCTTTGTCCTTTGGACAGCCATTGCTAGGCCAAACCTCAGACTGCATATCCTCCTTGAGGGTTAGTAGGGATTATGCCAGATCCTACCCAGGTCTATCATAACAAAAGATGGGATAATTTTTCATTGTGTATGTCCCTTTGACACTATTCATTTGATTCTCAACTTGATGTGCAAGTGCAATAACTAACTACCAAATGTTTCCCCAAACACCCAGGAACTCTTTCATCTACATTGTTGCCATGATCCAGGCCCAGGCTTCCATACCAAACATTGATTTAATGCACATTTTGGTATTATTTAACCCACATTATGATGGCTTCCCTGATGCCTCAGTTCGTCATTGGCATAAGGGTGTTGTATGAACATGACCTTCATGGACACTGGCAGGGGGTCGATACCAGTTTTGGTGTGTTGTCACATCCTGGAGCTGGCCAAAACATAGTAATATCCTCGATTGTGCTTGCGGGTGTCACACCGGACCGGGAGGATCAGGGTCAGGCGATGGAGGGTAATGTGGATGATGTAGAAGGGATTCATGTCGAACCATAGGGAGATGGCCCCTTTCAAGCTTGAGGATGCCTCAGAGTTAGTGTACTAACATATCTCCTCGTCTCTGGATCGTGCATACTCAAGTTGTCAGTGGATATCCCTATGATCGTCTTCATTACTTAGTCGCTATACAATCGGTAGATGACGCTGTCGCTCCCGGCCAGGGCGCAAATATACATGTTCGTTAGTATTACATTAGCTCTCCTTCTGAAGAAGCCTATCCTTTTTTTGAGAAATGAATTCCAACAGCAACCCTCGATCACACCCGATGCGGTCGAGTCATTCAGGATACGTCGCCCAACACTGAGGTGATAGGCAGACAGCCGACACCAGATCGACGGTGAGGCGACACTGACAGACAGGGCAAGTCGTGAGTTGGAAACTGTTATCGGAGACGTCGTAACAAGGCCAGCGGCTCCAGGACTCGACCGCAGGACGAGAAATGGGCGCCATGACAGGGCTAAAACAATGAGAGCTGCACCTTGGGCCAAGGCGTGCGTCCGTGTTTGTTGGTCACCGTCTTAATGACAATTAGCCTCTGCGCGAAAGGTGCAAGGTGCTTAAGTTCCGTACTAGTGTTGGGGTGTCTTTGTTGCGTCCCCTGAACGTTTATATCTCCAAGATATATAGAACTGATGTCAGGTAGTCGACATCTTTCGGCCTGGAGCGGCATGCGAGGGTGCCATACGGGCCTTCTGTTGACGTTTGGCTATGTAGAACACGTACATCCCGGTGACAACGATCTCCCCCGTCTCAACGGATCACCCACCAAGTATTAGATTTTGCAATGTTTTCGAGTCGTGAACTCGTGGCTCTAGTTACTGTGCTAAATGGTGCAGAAGAGCCGAGTCTTGTCCGGACGATCAACGTGGTCTTCAACATGAAGCATGTAATGCACGAGTTGCCAATGCAGCGAGTCTTTGGGGGGGTATCGTTGACACACGAAGAGGATAGAGAGAGGATACTACTCTTTTCAAGTGGTTTGCAGGTGAGATATCTTCAAAACCAAGTAGAACGTTCCCGAAGCGAACTGGTTGTCCGAGAAGGCCAGCGGGTAGTCACTTGAATTACATGAGTACCGGTGGTTTCGGTCTTTACAGATGCCGTGGATGCGGTCAAATTTTCGGGCTCCGACGTCGCACTTGGATCAGTGACTTCGAAGTTGCCCCAGAGAGAGGGGTCCGGAACGCCCTCCTAGTAAACGCAGCGAAATGGTAAGAAAAAGGTTCCCATCTCATCTTTTTTTTCTCCCTCATATTCACGACAAGTCGTCCTCTTCGAGTGGTTACTAATCCTGCCATTCCTCGGCTTTTTGGCCCCACCTCATGCGGGGGGCAAACTTGTCAGGTTGCACCTCTTCTTTGGTCCGCCCACGAATGGCCCGGCATCCCCCTCCTGCCTTGATCCTTGTGCCCCTCTGTCTTCGGTCTCTCCCTGAGTGACAAGCACACTTCCTATATCCGATCTATTTTTGAGGAGGTCTTGGCACGGTCTCATCTCCGACCACTCACTCCGCTGTCTGTTCCCTTCGAGGTAGCTGCTGAAAAGCCCGAGGTACTTGAAGATAAAGCCTGGTGGCCCAACTGGAGAGCATGGTCGTATGCGGTGTGTACCTTAGTAATGTGTCCTTTCTGCGGATGTGATCGACTCTGCTCGTTGCAGCATGGCGAAATTCTTCTGCTAGCGTGTTTTCCGTCCTGCTCCTGCCTCTCTCGACCCACTTAGTTATTTCCGCCGAGACGCTGACGTTGGCATAGACTCGGAGAAATATCAACCTGTGGTCATACCCCCTCCGAGTTCTTCGCGTACATACACCCGAGGCCGCCGCCCCTCCCACAGCACACTCGTCCCGGCCCAGCGGTCAGTGCGACGACTGCGACGCCAACCCGCACCAACACAACCACCCGACCTCGGTCATGACAGCTGCCACCTCCAAACTCAGTGTTTCGGTTGGCGTATCATAAGACAGAACGCTCACGTTGTATTTTTCGAGGCTCGCCTTGGACGATGCTGACGCCCACGACGCACACGCAGGGTCCCTGGAACACGTGAGCGGCAGCATCCGCCTAGCTAGCCTAGACCCTGCACATGCACATAGCTTGCGGCGAGGCCTAGAGTTCTGTCACTATCACCATCACACCACCCGCAAGGATACATACGCACCTACGTACGCACGTAGGCGTATATCGTGACGCGTCGAGTTCGCAACCTAAAAAAAAACGAGGCGGCAGCCGCGCCCAGTGTGCCTGTGATCACAATCGTCATTGCGTTTACGTGCACCGAATCGAATCGAAAGAATGGCGCAATCCATATAACCATGACTGGTTGACCTCTCGCCTTATGTTGGTGTCATATCCTCCGGTTTTAATTCAACATGGATAAAGTCGATCTCCGCCGAGCGGACACGTTGTATACGCCAATTGAATCGATCAGCGTCGGCGGGCGACCATCATGTGCCTTGAGGGGATCTATGTCTCCCCTCAAACCTGAATGGTATAGATTACACAGATGCTGACATGACGGACGTAAGACATCGATGCGAGAGAAAGCGAGAGAGACAACTATTGGATACGTGGTACGTATGCTGGGGATGATGAACGTACAGTAGATGCAGTACCGTCTTGTTCTTGCGAGTGGTATGTGTGCTGGAACGCGAGATGTGATGCGATATGGATAGCACGTGATGTCAAAAACGGAAGAATAAAGTCACAGCCGCAGATCAACCGGAGACGCCGAGATGAAACGAGATGTGACATGCGGGGAGGAGCGGGGAGGGTGAGAGTTGGGGTACGCACAGGAAAAAAAGGTTGCTGTCAGTTTGTCGTTGTCGTCGCCCTCATCTCCTCCCCCCCCGCCATCAGATCACCCAAACGTCGGTGTCCGCAGTCCCGACGGCTGTGGCACAAACAGCCTTGGTCCCAGCTCCAACCCCATTCCACCGCTACCACCACCACCGTTTCCACCGCCGCCACCCCCGTCTAACTGGCCAGAGGACATAAAATGTGGCGGCGAATTCGCCAACATGTATACCGGCCGCGGCAGTTGCGCCTCGGGTGGCCCGCCCGGCTGGGGCAGCCCTGACGGGTACACGAACAACGGCTGCGCGACGTACGCGGGAGCCAGGACTTGTGCCTGACTTCCGTGGCTATCAACCGACGGCGGGCCCTCGTGTGACGGTGAGCGGGAGCCCAAGCCGCCACCGTCGCCCATCCCCACGCCAACGACTCCGCCTCCGCCGCTGACCTGCGTCGGCTGCGAAAAGAGCAGGTTGGCGCTCGAGCCGAGGATGAACGGGGCGGGCACCACAGCCTGACCGTGACCCGCACCCGGGGTAGTGGGGTGCGGGTGCGGTGGTAGCAACCCCGTCGTGGACGGGCCCGCGAACAGATCGAGCTGCTTCGCGCGGGATGTGTACCAGGATCCCTTGTTTTTCGAGATCGGGCGACTGTACCGCCGCTTGGTGGCTTCTCCGGGGATATAGATGCTCGAGACGCCTGAGGAGGCGATCCAAGGAAGATTGTTGATATCACGGACGAATTTGCCCGCCCGCGCGATCTGAGAGCGGATCGACTCTGCAGGGCGCGGACGGATTGGCGATTCCATCTTCATAAAGTCGGCGGAGGGACGGGGCTCGGCGAGGATGGGCGAGGAGACGCGGATGGAAGCATCAGCGAGGATGGGCGTGGACATGGCAATTGGGACGTCGCCCTCGCGCTCAAATGGAGGCCGACTGGAGGTGGACGTGCCATCAGATCGAGAATGACCACGGGTGCGATGCAAGGAGGGATGAAGCTGTTCGAACGAATGCTCGCGAACGGCGGGGAGCATCAGTCGTTCTCGTCGCGTGTCACCGATGCTGGGGTCACTGTCGCTAGGGTTACCTTGTCGTGGCTGCGGAGATACGGACGAGGCGCGTGGGGGTGTCTCGAGCCGCTCCACGGTGGGGATATCATCTGAGTTGGACGTAGAGACGCCAGGCATAGGCATGGGCATGGATGTGCCAGTATAACGTGGCAACGCCGTGCGAACGGTGTCGATCGCACTTGGAAAAATCCCACCGGTGCCTTGTCTCTCCGGCTTTCCGTGGTCCCTCAACCGAGACTTGGACATGACTTTCGGAAGGCGTCGTAAGCCGCTGACGAAACCGCCCACGAAATTCTTCTTTTCACTCTTTCCATTTGTGGCTACCGGCATCACCTCGTTAAAACCGTACCCGTGCCCTTGATGATGATTGAAGTCATCGCGATCATCGACACTGACAGTCATGTACTCTGCATCCAATTCGGACTCCGTGATGGTCGGTGCGGACTTGCGAAAGACCGGCGTGGGCGTGCGTGTTTGTTGGAATCCCGGTGGTGCGTACCGGGGGGTCTGAGGGGTGTGCGTGTGCGTAGAGGGGAGCTGGGACTGAGAGGTCGATATCCAGGTGACGTCCCGCACGCGCGAAGGGGCTTGACCGCTGTGTCGAGAATAGCGGTCCCTAGGGATGGGTTCTGCGAGAAAGTCTCGACCGCCACTTTGTGGGCGAGTGAAGCTGGTATCGATACGGATGGAGGCAACGTCTGGAAAGTCTGCCATCGAGAGTGTGTCACGTTTGAAGAGCGACTCGTCCGTTGAGCAGGACAGGCGAGAATACGAGAGAGAATGAGGAGAAAAAATTAGTGTTGAAGAATAGCGCAGCAGGCGCAAACGGGATGGAACAGGCGACGGTCACTGCCAGTTCCAGCGCGGAATGAACACGAGGCAGCACTGGAAAGGGGTCATTATTTCGAGGGTGTGGCCTCGTGCTGGATGCCATGCGACAAACACGACCGGCAATACCTGCAATAACATGGCTACTTGTCCGACGTCGAGGTCAGGCAAACTGACAAGAAAAAAGAAAGGACTCACCGGGGACTCGTATGACTGTCCTAGCCGGGGGTGACCATGCCATGAGATTGTACTCGATGGTAACCGGCCACGTGACCATAATAAACACGTGAAGTGCTTTTACTTGTACTACCACTATTGTTGTTAGTACCACTACAATGGTTGCAAGTATGCCCTGGCTCAGTTCCTGGTACGTGTCTGCATCGCAAGTACAAGGACGTCTAGGACGGTCTCACGGCCAAGTCACCAGGGCGTGAAACAAGATCAAGCTTCGCCCCGGTCATGACGGACACCGGTTGGTTCCCACCACCCCCACCTCCACCAGCAGGCACGCCATCAATTGGCTGGATTCCACCAATCACGTTGCTCGACGGATCTGTGCTTTATTATATTTTTCTGGCGCCTTCGCTGTCGTTCTTGCCCTCTCTGGAAATGGCCACGTGTTCGGGGACGTCCTCGGTCATTAGCTTATTACTCCTGCTCAGCTTTGTCATTGTACCCTAGTCTCCGAGAGAACGGAGAAACACGTCGTCAATCACGACCCCGTCACAATCATGAATTGTACCGGCCCCGTTTGCCTTTCTCGTACCAGATCAGCTATGCTCACTTGGTCTTGGTCAAGGTGGCAGGGTCAGACTCGGGTCTCAAGTGCACGACTGAATGCCGCACATCTTTGGACGTCATTGCCTCAAGTCAGTGTCACCCGACGCAGCGATGTCTGCCTATCTGCAGTATCACCCCCTATATAAACGCCCTCTATATGACGGAGCCATCATCATCCTTGAAAGAAAGACAGTCATGAATCCGAACACGAACACCAACTCAGATGCCCAGTCCGCGTCGTCTTCCCAGCTCCCACACTTGCAGCGCGGCAAAGCGTGCCTATCTTGTCGGTACGTGACGACGCCCCCCCCTTGCCCCTGGCCCCTGACTCACACACGTATGCTTCCAGACGCAGAAAGATGGTGAGCACACACGCTCATCCCCGTCATTGGCAACCCCCGACTGATCCCTTGGATTCAGAAATGCGACGGCGCGAGACCCGTCTGCACGCCATGTCTCCGCGGCGAACGCGTCGAAGATTGCGAATACACCGATGGTCAACGTCGCCCCCGGATGTTAACCCTCGAAGACGATATCGCCCGGCTTAGGGCGCGAGTGCAAGAGCTGGAACATCCAGAGGAAGCTCCGCCGTCCGTCGAGCTTTACACGCCGTACGCGACGGCCGGCCCCAGTTCGATGGGACCCACGCCCACCCGTTCAACAGGTGTGTATATCGATACGTTTCTGTCTTCATGTCGGAACCTGACCCGGCCGCAAGGTGCTGCAGCTGTTCCGCTCCGGATGGATAGCGAGGCCGAAGTCCACGCAAGACGCGCGTCAGTCCGTCTATCGCTCTAACACGCTCTTGCACTCAAATCATGCGTTTGATAGGTTATCCGTCATCGCGCCTTACGCCACGGAGCTCGGTGTCTTTCTAGATCTCGATCGTCTTCGCAATCAAGGCTCCCACGTCTTGCCGGCTTTGCAAAGCACACTGACGCTCTGGTCCGTCCACATCACGTCCACATCCGAACCGAACTATGCCTGGGCTCCCGAGCGCACGTATGCGCTCACCTCTCACCTCCTCTCCCAGGCACAAGCCCAACTCGCTTCCGCTTTGAGCAACCTCGATGCCGAACTTGAGCCTGCCATCATCCTTCACGTGATCCAAACGGGAGTGTTGTTGGCATACTATATGCAACGTGTCGGCCAGGCGGTCGGGGCCAGGTACTATGCGAGTGGAACATGCACGCTGGCAATGATGGTGAAACTCCATCTTAGCCCGTACCCGTCCATGGGCGCGGTAGAAGGACAAAACAGGACCTCGGGCGGTGGCAGGGTGCGAGAAGGGTCGGTGCATGGTAACGTCGACGGGTGCCCATTCCCGTTTGGGGCCTGCGCACGATTGGTGCCGGCGTTGGATAGGATCGAGGCGGAAGAGCGGGTGTGCGCGTTCTGGGCTGTATACACGCTCGACCGGTGGTTCAACGGGACGGGTCAGGGACCTTCTCTGTTACTCGCCATGGACGGGAGCTCGACGACGACCCCGTGGCCAGACGTGGGGGGCGTGGGCCAGGTCAGTCTTGCCATGACTCTCTTTCCCCCTTCTGACACGTGACTCTGTCTCGCAGCCAAGAAACGTGGTCCAGGATCTACTGCGTGATGCCGATCACGATTTCTTGCAGGACGGCCCGTCTGCCCTGCACGCCAAAGCGTTTGTGTTGCTTGGCGAGGCCACGTCGATCGCAGAGTCGTACGAATCTGGTGAGCCCTCATCCTTCTCTCTCCCGTATATCGTTTCGCGTTTCGAACTGGTTCGTTTACTTAGACCCCACTATCGGAAATCGATTGCCTACGTTCCGAACACGTTTCGGGACGCTGAACAGGCTCCTGCAGCGGTGTTTGAACGCAGCAATGACGATCGCGACCGACCGCCGGACGCGGTCGCGGGCAGAAGCGCAGGCGCTCGTGGCCGTCCATCTGATCGCGTTGGCAAACGTGACGCTCTATCGTGCGTTCATCTCGACGCACGAGCGTTCTGGGCGGTGGTGCGCCGAGGCTGCATTTGCCGTCGTCCGGCTGCTCGACCGGACGGGGGAGCGGGGTGTGGGGGCGGGAGTGGGGAGCACCAGCCCTGTGTATGCGGTACGTCCCCCTTTTTTCGTTTACCAAACCGCGGATCCGGGGATCAACGGTCGTGTTGCAGATCGTGTGGACGGCCGCCTGTCTTGCACTGCACAACGAAGTGCTCCGGCTCCGCACACGGGCGAACGCGGATCGGCGCGAAGAAGGCGAGATGGCGGGCGCCATCCGGAAGCTAGTGGGCAGGCTCAGCGGGCTGTCGCAGAGACACCCCGGCGAGTGTGAGCGTTTCATAAGCCATTTTCTTTTGCGGCTTTTTTAATGTTAACCTTTCTGTTTCAAGTTTTCGCGATCAAGATCGAGGCAGTGCTGCCCGTCCTCGAGTCCATCTCGGTCCAGCTCTAATTATAAGTCAGCAGCTCATCATATGACCCGTGATGATGATGAACTGCGACCGTGTTTTACATCGAACCTGACATGCATGCGGATATGTATATGTATATGAACACTCGTGTTCTCGGATGTTTGAATAGATGCGCACTTCGTGAGGAATGATAGACGGTAGATCGACGACAACCGGCAGTTAAGTAATGCGTGTATCGTAACTCCCGATCTTTGATTTACACACACGTGCCTGTGTTGTCCAAGATGGCGAACGGGGACGTGGGTTGGGATGCTATCGAACTTGGAGCTCAGCGCTGTTGAAACTTTGTTCTTCTTTGGGACACTCACACGAGGAGGGAGAGAAACTCGGCTTGCGAAGGCCGAGTTTGGTGCTCTCGCCTGTTTTGATGGAAATCCCGTTGGACGAGCCGGCGGGGATGAACGTGGTCGCGTTCGAGTTGAGCCCTGACGACCTGCCCAGACTCGGAGGTGAGGACGCACCCCCAGCCGCACCATTGGCCACACCACCCACGGCCTGTACGCTCGAGATCGAGACCGTCAAAGGCGGGGGCAGGGGCGGTGGCGGCGAGCCGGGCGAGATGACCGACAGCGCGGTGGACGGCCTGCGCTCGAGCGCGCGCCGCAGCTCGGCATCCTCAACGTGGAGCGTGTGCACGTACGGCGCGAGTTCCTTCCACGAGTCCTCGTCGACGAGGACGGGGGCGGGGTCGATCGTGCCGTCTTCGCGGAAGAAGAGAGCGGAGGCGACCTGGATCGGGTCGGGGAGCGAGAAAGAGGACTTGATCAGCGCGATCACCGTCTGTGAGTGAGAGGGTGTAGAGACGGGTCAGCGCGTCATTGTAGGAGTAGGGCAGGGACGTACACGGAGGGGAACGCGGGAGAGGTGTTCCCTGCCAAACGCCTTGGTGGCCACGGGCGACGAACCATCGACAACAGCGTACTTGACGAAGACGGGCGAGGCGCGAGGCAGGGCAGAGATAAGACGGAGCGCCTCGAGACACTGGCCGAGGCCCGACGCGAGCTCGTTGTCAGACGTGGCGAGCTGGGCAAGGAGGCGTTGTTGCGAGTGCGGCGTCATATGGCGAAGGTGAACGTGAAAGAAAATTTTACAAGGAATGGGCGTCTAAAAAGTCGAACTGGGATATCGATATCTTCGGACATGCGGCCTCGAGGCCAACTTGTTTGGACGTCTACTTGGGGCTCATGACCGAGAACTACCCATATCGCGAACACCACCATCATCATCTTCTTCTCAGCCAACAGCCTTCCTGGTGTTTCAATCTGATGAATTCGAACAAAAGTTGCCGGTCGACCGCGGAAATAAAAGCACTGACTCATGGTCTGCTATTCGTTTCGAACGGCTGGTCTCTTGCGTCAAGGATATCCTGTCTCGACATCCATTGTCACTCAATGTGTCCTACCCACTCGGGAATATTCAAAAAAGCCTTCAAAACAACCCTCGGCCACATCTATTGACTCGGGCCACACGATGAACTTTCCAGATGGTGGAATGGTTCACTCTTCCCATCAACAAAAGATGCATCGTCTCCATGTCTTCATTCGTGTGTTGCATTGTGACGATATAGCCACCCCTGGCGCAGATGTAGGAGAATAAATACCTAGATATTGTCCCACACTAGCTTCCCCATCCTCACTCTCATGCCCTCTCAGCCCCAGTCTGCTTTGCAGCTCCTCTTCTTCAACAACTATATGTCTAGTATGCTATTCACAATTCCTCTTTTGTATTATTCTGATACTTCAGTGCAGTCAGCACTATCACAGTTGTTGTCTATGACTATTGTGAGTGATCCATTTGACTCTGTATCTGTTATTGTCATGATGCCACCACTGTAGTCCTTACCCTCTCCAGTGAGGTGGTACCTCATTTCCTCTCCATTTTCACTGTGATTACTGACAGGCTGTGAAGATAGAGTATATTTGGGTGAGTGGTTGTCCATTAACCATCCATCTACAAAATTCTAACAATTTTATAGTGTAGGCTTTGGACATGGGTGTCCATGATGTATTTCCTTGTGTGTACAGATATCCTGGTGGTTTGGACATGTTTTGAACTGACTTGTCTAATACTAGGTTCGTTATGCTGGCCTCACTTGGGTTATGTAGGTGTACAGATTAAACTACTATGATGCATTTAAATGTGGCTGACTTGGAATTCACTCTCAAGCTTAGACTCACTAGGTATGCTCAAGGGTTTAAAGCTAGGTCATTGGACTCACCTGGCACATACAGATGGAAGCACATTTATTCCAGGCCCCCAAAATGTCAGTCTTTCACTTTGAATTTTGATCATCATTGACATATACCTTTTACCTGATAGATATATGTACTTAGTATATGTGAAGCCATACATTTCTAATGTCTGATACAAAGATGTAAGGCTATTGACTTACTTGCACCCATGACAGCAAAGGGCATACATTATTTCTCAGGCACTATAATTTACATTGCACAGAACTGGGTTTTTCAAATCTTTATTGGTGCCACTGATTGTGAGTGGTCTTACTCTGGCAATTTCTGCCATGTTGATTTATGTTGCAGTGGTAATGATTCTTCGTGTCTATGCAATGTGGAGTCAATCAAGGTCCATTTTATGGTTCCTCTTATCCATTTGTGTGGTCCAAATCAGCATTTGCATCTATTTTTTGGTAGTATATGGCAATCCCAATACTCATCTCTCAGGTATGTTCTTGTCTATCCTAGATTTATGGTTATTACTTCCATTCATCTTTTCAGTGGTAATCAGCCAAATTCTTGATTTTTCATTTTGCAATCAGTTGGTTGTGGATGTTGCGCCAGCATATTACCTGTATTCAGAAGTCCCATGACTTGTTCTTGGTGCCACACTGTTGTTGTTTGCCATCTTTCCAACCCTCAAACAATCATTTGCAATGTATCAAGCAACAAAACAATGGCAACCAAACTAGTACATGCAGTTACTGGTGAGAGATGGGATAATCTATTTTATCATGTATGTTCCTTTACCCCTATTTGTCTCACACACAAGTGCAATGACTAACTGCCCAATGTTTTTCCTGAGCACACAGGAATACTTTAGCTAACATCATCAATATACTCACATCCCAGAGCTTTATGATCAACAGATATTTACTGTTCATCATGACCATGGTTGCCTTTGTTATGATGGTTTCCATGATACCTCGGCTCATTATTGGTATACGGGAGCTGTATGAACATGACCTCCGTGGTCATTGGCAGGGAGTCGATACTGGTTTTGGTGTCTTCTCCCATCCTGGAGCCAGCAAAAACACAGCCATGTCCTCAATCGCATTCGCAGAAGCTGCTCCAGGCGGAGGGGATCAGGATCAGGTGGTAGAGGATGGTGTGAATGATGCAGAGGGGATACGTCACGGAAACAGGGCACACTTCAGGCCTGAGCGTTCCGTGAGATTTGGAGTTGGTGCAGGAATTGGAAAAGGATGGCAACTTGGATACTTATTTTGTTGGCAGATGGATGACTTCTCATTTTTGACTCATGCATATTTATATTGCCTGTGGATCTGCCTTTGATGACCTCCTTTATTTATTTATTATATGTCACTGTCAGTCATGACACAATTTTGTGTGGCTATTGGTATTCATAGGCTCTATTTCTCAAGAAACCTTGCTTTTGCAAAGGATCACCCTTTTTTTCTTCTGGATAATGGATTCCAGGAGACAACCACATTCATGCTTGATGTAGTGGAGTTGTTTATGATACATCATCTTGCACCTTGATGATGGGCAGCTTGGCAGCTGACAGTGGATTGGCAGTGAGATAATGCTGACAGTGTGAAGGAAATATGCCAACAAGCAATGGAAATTACAGGTTGGAAGTCAACATTGAGAATGTTGTTATGAGGCTGGTGGCTCTTGGACTTGGCTGTGAAACAAACAACGTGCTCCATTGCAGGATTGAAACAACGAGAACGCATGGGCATACTTGCCTGCATCGATGCGGGATTTGCAGGTTGGATTGAGACATCCAACCCATGTCCGATGATCGTCGTCTTGAGGAGGACTGACATCTGTGCATAACGAGCACGGTGGTAGAGTTTCCGAATGCTAACGATGAATCGAGATATGATGGCACACGCGAGAAGTATGCGAGCACAGAGCATCACATTGATGTCGCGCAATTGGATCACGTTTACGACATCGAACAACAAATTCCTGCGTATACATCAGTCGGAGGCCAGCGAGCACGGAGTTGCTGTGGGTGGAATTTGAGCAAGATAAAAGAAATGACAAGAGAAACAAATAAACACAAGGAAGTAATAGGGACGTACATAACGAAATAAGTGACCCCGCCTCTCATAAATAATTTTATGGGTCGACTGGCCTTTAAACACTTCGTGGGGTTCAACCTCTGTGACTACTTCAAGGTTGGAGTGAAGGTGAGCACCAATAACGCGGCCCCCGAGCACAAATTGGAGAATTGCTCTGTACGTCCCCGACGCCTAGACGAGTAGACACAATTCACGGCATCAGAAACCTACATGTCCTTCACTGGAAGAAAAAGCATAGCGGGATAAGGGAACCACTCAAGACCACGAGATTTCCGATCGCAACTCACCCGAGAGCATCCCTTCACAGATACCTTCCAAAACAACGGGGATGACAGCCAATTGTACGTAGATAAAAAAGAAGAAACCAAGGATCAGCCTGATCGACACTAGATTTCAACACGATTTCGATGGGCCAATGGAGGAAATGACGCCACGGAACCCTATCACTAACGATCAGCGGCAAGAAACAACACGTATCTCAATTACCTGTTAGATACATCATGGTACCTTGTAGTAGTATTCGCATCCCATCCTGGCGCCAAGAGTTATTAGACTGGTGTACTCACAATCAATGTAGTCTCGCCGATTGAAATGGAGTACGCACGTCTGCCAAAAGAAAGCCATCAACGATGGAACAGATGTAAAAAATAAGGACTAATGTCAATGAAACCAGGCACAAAGGCATTCGCAGATGCGGACGTGCTACATGGTCAACTTTCTCGGCTCTCCCACCCTTGAACTTACTGGGTGCAAGCACACTTCAATGGGCGTGAATCCAGAGTCACCAATAAATCTGTGAGATGGGCCTACATAACCCAGCAAAGCCCGACATGACGCACATATCGAAGCGTTCAATGTGCGGAGAAAATATGGGCGGTATACATACGACAATGAAGAGTGTGAGACTAGAGTCCAGGATCTGGGCTGCAGAATAGATAGGGATGTCGTGGTCATCCTCGCCCACTTACTCGGACATAGTCGGTCTGCAGAATAGTCGGTCAACAGGCAACCTGCGCTCATGAGGACGGTGGCGCATGCATCGGTGTGAGCGGACGGTGACAGTTGAGAGAAGGAGGGTTATTGTCGCCGTTGCCGTCCTCTTTGTCGTGCTGAGATAGCGTTGGCTATGCCCGAGTTGTGTCGTCGTCGTCGTCGTGCTGAGCTGGGGCACTAGCCGTGCGTGCACCGTCGCCGTCGTCGCGACTGGTGGGCGTTTACCATGCACGAATTGCTGCATTCCTGCCGTTTCCATACATGAATTCTGGTGGCTAGTCTTTATTTAGTTTACTTCGTTCCCCCGTGAATCACGAAAAATCAATTGACACAACGGATAATTGAACTCAAACACACAAAAACAAGGCGTGGTGGGATGAGAAAGTGCGAACGCGATATGCGATGTGCTCTATGTGCCTACCTGGTGTCATGGCATCATTCATTTCCCTTATCTTCGCTCTAGAACAGTATATATGTCATCATTACATCATAGATAAGTAGCATAGTCTGGACACTACGTCATATGGACACGCAAGCCCTATGTCATAACACATGTACAATGCATGTATAGTAGTATATAGTAGTAGTAGACGCGACTAGGATTCCCTAGTCATAGAATATTATCATCTTTAGTCTCATATTGGCATCTTCAGCCTTTGTGGGATTATTGAGCGTAACACCTGGTGACGTTCTTCAGCCATGTTTCCTACTTCAGCCAAATTCCAGCCTCTAACTACTACCATCGCTGCGACCATATTACATCGTGAATAGATGTACTGGTAGTGACAGGACCATGCTAGATCGATGGCTGACTTTCTTGTGCACGTGAGTCTTGATCCGTTCGACGACAGGACAAAGGTGGTTGCATTCAAGTTGAGTGCCTACTTCAGCGCATTAGTCAAGCCCCAGGTGGACACAGCCACCCAGTCGTTGCAGTTGCCACCGTCTGGTATAGTGTTGACACCCCCTACAGCACAAGGAACGTGGAGGGCAGGGTGAGCTGGTGAGGTCATGAACAGAGCCATCAACTGGCGCAACGCGAAGAAACGAACAGCATGAAGCATACACACTCGCAGCATCAGCTCCTTCCACGTCTCTTCACTGACGAATATAAAGGCGGGGTTAATCGTGTCATCTCTGTGAAGAAGAAAGTAGTTTGGCGCGGGAGAGGTGTTCCCTGGTAAACGCCTTAGTGGTGGCAGGAGCCACATTGTCGACTGACGGTGGCATACTTGACAAAGACGGCAAGAATGAGAAGGAGCACCTCGAGACACTGGCCGAGGCCCGACACGAGCTCGTTGTCGGACGGGGCGTGCTGAACGACAAAGCATTGTTGTGAGTGGGGGGTCGTGCGTCTAAAGAGTCGAATTTGGATATCAATAACCTCAGACACGGCCTCCGTATCGCAGACATCACCATCATGATCATCTTCTCGGTCTAACGGCCCTCGCTGGCAGGTGACCTCTGGTATTTCCATTTTTCTCCTAATTAACACGGGCAAAAGTCGCCGTATGCAGGTGAAGTAGTACTTAGGTCAACTGCGGAAGTAGAGGGATGACTCGTGGACGCCCCCCCCCCGTTTCAAATGACCAGTCCCTTGAGTCAGAGGTATCCCGTCTCAACATTCGTGAGGTGCGTATCGTCTGATGCATCCTACACACGCACAAAAACCTTCAGAATCCCCCATCGCGTATACTTATTCAAACCACCGCGAAACTGCATCCCGCACTGAGTGCCACCCCATCAAAGAAGCAAGATGGATTACCTCCACGCCTCATTTCGCATGTTGCCTTGCGACGGAATAGTCATTCAGGGCGCAGATAGGAGATAAATGCCCCAGATATTGTCCCACAATACTCTCCTTATCTTCAGTCTCATGTCCTCTCAGCTACAGTCTGCGTTGCGGCTCCTCTTCTTCAACGACTATGTATCTGGTACGGCTCTTCGTACATCCTCTTGAATATTATTTTGATATCCCAGCATAGTTGCATCTGTCACTGCTATTGTTTATGATTATGGTGAGTGATCCATTTAACTCTGTTTACTGATGTCACAACATCACAACCATAGTTCTTGTATTCCCCAGTGAGGTGGTACTCTATTTCCTCTTCACCTTCACTTTGATTGCTGATGGACTGTAAAGATAGAGTATATCTGGGTGAGCAGCTGTCAATTATTTTCAAGATACAATGATTATAACAACTTTACAGTGCAGGCCTTGGACATGGGTCTCTACAATGTTTTTCCTTGTGTGTACAAACATCCAGGTATTATCACCCACATGTTTTAGGCTGACTAATCCAATAGGTCCGTTATGCTGGCATTGCTTGGCTTATGTAGGTGTACAGCTATTGTGATGCCATTAGATATGACTAACTTTGAGTTCATTCTCAAGCTCAACTTCACTTAGTATGCTGAAGGGTTTAAGCTGGTTCATTTGACTCATGTGATGCACTCACAGGTGGCAGCACATTTGTTCAAGGGCCCTTAAATGTCAGTCCTTTACTTTGAACTTTGTCTATTGTTGATATTTTTTCTCTGATAGATGTATGTTCCTAATTATATGAGACCATGCACTTCTAATGTCCAATAGATGTAAGGATGCTGGCTTACTTGCACTCATGCTATCAAAATGCATATGTCATTCCAAGGTACTGCAATTGCCATGGTAGCAGTTTGGGCCTTTTTAATTCTTCTTTTTGCTGCTGATTGTGAGTAATCTCATCCTTGTACTTTTTACTGTATTTATTTGTATTGTAGTGATGATGATTCTTCGTGTCTATGCAATGTGGAGTCGCTCCAAGTCAATTTTATGGTTCCTCCTGTTTCTTTATGCAATCCAAGCCATCACTAGCATCTATGCTGCAGCAGTTGATGACCATCCAAGCACCCATCTCTTAAGTATGTTCTTGCCCATCTTAGATTTATGGCTATTTCTTCCACTCATCTTTTCAGTAACAATCAACCACATGCTTGATTTTTCATTTTGCAGTGGCTTGCCTGTGAATGATCCAGCAACAAATTACCTATATACTCAATTCCCACGACTTGTTCTTGGTACTGCACTGTTGGTTCTTGCTATATTCCAGACCCTTAAACAATCAATTCAAATGTATCAAGCAAAACATCAATGGGAGCCCAACCAGTACATCCAATTACTAGTGAGAGATGGAATAATTTATTTCTTAATGTATGTTCCTTTGCCTTTATCCATCTCTCAATGCTCGACTTGGAGCACAAGTATAATTACTAACTGCCACATGTTTCCTTAAACACCCAGGAATACATTCAGTAACACCATTAGTATCCTCCAGGGCCAGATTATACCAAACAGTGATGTGATGTTAATCCTGTTCCTGGTTGGCTATCTGATGATGGCTTTCATGATACCTCGGTTCATCATCAGTGTACGAGAGTTGTATGAACATGACCTCCATCGGCGCTGGCATGGGGTCGATACCGGTTTCGGCATCTTCTCTCATCCTGGGGTCGGCCAAAGTGCAGTGATGTCCTCGATTGTCTTTGTGGATGTCACTCCAGTCAAAGAGGATCAGAATCAGGTGGTGGGAGACAGTGTAGATGATGGAGAGGAGATTCGTCTTAAACTGCGGGGAGAGGGCACACTTCAGGCTTGAGTAAGCCTATACTGAGGCACACGAAGTTGGCGCAGGTGGATATTTGTTTCGGTTGTGGACAGGGGTCCTCGATTTCGGCTCGTGTTTATTTATGTTGCTTGTGGATGGGCCTATGGTCGTCTTCTTTATTTAGTTGCCATACATTGGTTGATGATGTTGTCGCTGTCAGTCAAGGTGCAAATATACACGTTCGTTGGTGTTGCGTTAGGCTGCTTCTCAACGAGCCCATCTTGTTTTCTATACGATGTAATTCCAGGAAAAGCCCACATTAGGACCCAGCACGGTTGATTCGAGGTTCACGATATGTCACATTGCACTAAGATGATGAGTAGGTGGCCGATGGTGGACTGGCAGTGAGATAGCACAACTGGTGTGCGGGGGATATGCTGGCGAGCAGGGGGTCATAAGCCGGAGGTCGTTATCGAAGAGGTCATGACAAGGGTTGCGGTTCTAGGGCTAGGCCGCTTAACGAGCAAAGCCGCCATGATAGGGTTGAAACGATGAGACGCACAGGCCTACATGGTTGCATCGACGCGAAAGTTGAATCCTGGGCCAAGGAGGTCGCCCATGATTTGTGGCCGCCGTCCTGATGAAAATTCTTTGCTGCATGCAACGAACCGCAATGTGAGTCTCCATATCACAGCATCAGCGCACACGGTTTGTTTGGGAGACTGAAGACGTAACCCAAACATAGGCCTGACACGCCCAATGAGCAACACGTATGGCAAGCGTCCGAAGCGGATCTAACATGGTCAAAACATCAAAGGTTCCACTCGGGAAAAAGGACTGCTGACTAGTCCGCACATGCTAGGCTTGTTGCGTCATGACTGAGTTCTTGCAAGTAAGCTGTTGCCGGTCGCTCGAGCTGTATTCTCCCCCCGGGGCGCAGTGACGGGATTCAGTGGTGCACAGAGAGGGGGGATAATAGACTAAAAAAGGTACGTCTGCACCACCGTCTTCATGAGGACTGACCTCCGCGCAAAATAAGAGTAAACCGCGAAGTCTCCGAACCCGTGTGAGACAAGCGGGCGCCGCCGTCGCTGCCAGGCAACTAGTCGACACATCAATACGGACAAGAACTACAGAGGCGGGTGTACCTGCGTGTCATGTACGACGACCCTAGTGAATGGCGATTGTATAGTGGAATAGTGCTAGCGAGCAGGCACCCAAGATCGCCGAAGACCTAACGACCCCACCAAAGAAGAGATAAAGAGACAGAGCGATGTAGAGAACACGATGAAGTTATCTGGGCGCGCTCGTGTCAACCTTGGCCGTCGGACACCAGCGCGTCAGACCCGGGACAATGAACGGCTGACTTTGTCGTGCTTGCAAGTCTTGACCCATTTAACGAGACGAACATGATTGCATTCAAGTTGTGTGCTCACTTGGGTGCATTCACCAGGCTCTAGAAAGACGTAAATATGCAGTCGTTCGTCACGGCGGCCATGACCGTCTCCAATAGTATCGACACCCCCGACAGCATAAGGAGTGCAGAGAACGGGGTGAGCTGCCAGTAGCGAAATTATAAACAGAGTCATCGACGGTCGTCATTCGAGGACAAACTTGGTATGAAGCATGCGCACTAACAGCATCCTGTGTCTTCGTTGACGAGTGCAAGGGCCGGATTAATCGTGTCACCTTCGCGAAAGAAGAGGTAGAGACCTAAGCGCGAAAAAGGTTTGGAATAGAGGGAGAACGTACGCGAAGGGGAACGCGAGAGAGGCATTCGCTGCCAACCATCTTCATGCCGACAACGGGTGCCAAATCGTCGACGGAGGCATACTCGATGAAGATGAGCGATGCACGGGGCAAGGCAGAGATGAGATGGAGCACCTCAAGTCTAAGACGCTGACCAAGGTCCGAAGCAAGCTCGTTGTCATGGCAAGCTTGGTGAGAGGGGTTGTTGCGGGTGCAGGGGAATACCCAAGGGCAAGAGATGGGCGTTTAAAAATTGAGTTTGGATATTGATAATTCCGGAAACGACCTCAATGTTACGCTCTAACCACACACCAAGGCTGAAGTTGCCGAGATATGTGATAAGATGATAATATTCTACAACTAGGGAATCCTAGTCGCGCATACTACTAATATATACTACTATACATGCGTTATACACGTGTTATACATGCATTATCCATGAGGTGTGACATAGGGCTTGCATGTCCATATGACGTAGTGTCCAGGTACTATCTATGATGTAATGATGACGTATGTGGTCTAGAGCTAAAGATAGGGAAATAGAAATATTGCCGTGACATTATCCCCTTTCTTCGGTCATGCATCCCGAATGACTGATGCTATCTGTTATCTTATCTGGAATTTTCTACTTGATTAGACGCGGGTTTCGTAGGTGTTTGAGGCGGCTACTCATTGCAGACAAAGGATAAACTTTCCGATGCCCCGGGGCAACTTTCGCGTTCTCGTGCGCAGTCCAATTCCTTTGTCCTTTCGCATATACTCTATTCCAGACTTGATTTTCCTTGTGTCGTCCAAGACCTTGCGGGGTTTTGCCTTTCTTTTCGGCTTTTCCAACTCCTTTCTCCAAAACTCCATTTTGGGTTTGATGGCTTCATCTACCATCTTCTTCGTCATCCTTGCCATTGGCACGTATAAACTTTAATGGAGGGGAAATAACTATACTACTTTTTCTTTTATCTTTCTTTTACTATTCTTTTTATCGGGTGTTTTCCATGACTCTTTTGTCTTTTCTTGTATCGTACAACTACTGCAGAAATGAATAGAGATTTTGAAACTTTTCGACATCGGAGTCGCATTATCCCCTTTCTAGGGGGTCGCTCTTCTCCTAGATGAAAGCGGTTTCGTCCAAAGCAAAAACCTTGTGAAGGAAGGGTGGCGGTTTCCTTCGGGATGTGTTTTGTTTGCAAGCGTGATCCCCTTTCTAAGGATCACTATCCCCTTTCTAGGGTCGAGCGTCCTCGATTGACACTGAAGCTAGCGGAAAAAAATAGCCTATTCTTTTAGTGACTCGCTTCGCTCGTCACTCTTTGCTTACGCTTCGTCTTTGTGGAGATACTTGTAGGATTAGGGCGGGCTCACCTTATATTTCTCGTGTATACACCTTGTTGCCCGCCCACCCTCCCTATCCCCTTTCTTGGTCGATCGTCCTCGACTCGATGCCAAAAAAGAGACTTTTTTGTGTGTTTCGTAAGGTTCGAGAGGTGGGATTAAAATTGTTGTGGGCGCTTTATACCACGTGCTAGGCAGTGCCCGGGCTGTCTTTATCGTTCAACGGGTGGAGGGTGGGTGAAGTTCATTTATGGGGGGTCCTTGACCGGCACAGTATCCGGCCTGCTCCCCCTACTAGACTGGGCGTTAAGACGCAGGGATGGTGGGGGTGTTTTCATTTCTGGAAAGAAACTCAAGCGGGCGCCAGTCCACTCTATTCTTTCTACTAGACAAAGGGTAGATTTTTTTATTTTTCGTCTAATGAATCCACCAATGTATAGACTTCCACAATGAGGGGCTCCTCCTTGAGGATCCCGACGTGCCATCCACTATCCTAATCAATCTTTCCACTCCTATCTCTCCTTCTAAACTTCTCATATAAAAGAGTGTGTTGCATCACGCAGGCATCCATAATCGCGATCTCAAAGATCCAATTGTGCCCATCAGCGGCAGGGTAAGGTTAACTGTTTTTATCTTTTCTTCTAAGCGGCATCCAGAACCAGAATCCAAGCCATGAGGACCCAGTTGTGCCGACAATTCATTTTCTCTTTTATCCAACATAGGTGCGGGTGATCTCACCTGCCGATGCTTCAACAAGCACCTGGTCATTGACTGTATATGTCACCTCCTATACCAGGTACCAGAGGGTGTATATCGTAAAGTGAAGGTGGGGGTAGAGTACACTCGTATTGATAAACTTTCAACACGAGGGCAGGAGAGTTCGCCTGTCAATACTTTTGCGAACATGGCGGTAGGGGTAAGGGGTAGTTTAAATATATTTATTTATTTTCTACTAGCAGCATCCAGAGCCTGCCGATCCCAGGGATCCGGCTGTGCCGACTCGACTTTTCTCATATCTAAATCCTCGCAGGGCGGGAGTCGCTCCAAAACGCTTCAACAAGCGCCAGGGTCTCGACCGAAAAAATCCTCCTATGCCAGGCGCCAGAGGTGGAAGGGGTGCGGGAAGAGATGGTGGTAGCTCGCGCACTTAAGCAGCACGCGAGTGCAAGGGGGTGATAAATAAATCTACGTTCGCCGGTGAATACTTTCGCGAACGGGGTAACGAGGGTGAATGCGTGTGAGTGCAGGTGTTTCCCTTAACAGGGGGGTGGCGATGTGGTGGAAGGTGCGGGGGGTGGGCGCCAAAGCGCCATTGCGCTGACATAAAGCTTGCCAGGCGGGCAAAAGATATGGTAAAGTGGGGCGGTGTGCCATTCATAGCAAAACTCCATGAACAACAAAGGGGGTGGCAAAGGGCTGACTTTTTTTGTTACTATCTAGTTGTTGGGCGCGTTCGCCTCTTACACTTCTCAGAGGACGCTTCTTGTATTTTATCTAGTGTCTATCGTATGGTGGCCTACACTTATTGGCAACCGCGTACTCTTACTAACTCCCAGGGAGTGATACTCCTATACTTATCAGAGTGGTACTGTACGATGACTACCAACAACTCTTTTTCAAAACTTTCTAATCTCTTTTTCTACTTTATCTCCTCCTACTCTTATCGGAGGGGCGAAACGATTGACTGTGGGCGGCGGTGCGCATAATGAGTGGCGCTGGTAGATGGTGGGACTCTCCTACACTTCTCAGAGAGGGGACTAACGAAGGGGATGCGTTGTACCCGGCTCCAGGAGCTGCAGGTACTGAATGCGGGAATGGGATGAGGAATGACTGGCTTGATGATGTTTCATCGGCAACTTGTGGGAGATGTCGGCGAATGGAAGTGAGAGAAGCTGAGTGCGGGACGATGGTTGGAAGGAATATCTGTGTGATGTGAACAGCGCGAGGGCTGAGAGGTAATCACGCGAACCTCGAGGGACGGGTATCGTCTCCCTCCGGATACGCTCGGGTCGATGTCACCCGGGAACCACCCCTAGTGCACTATGGGGAACAGCAACTTTATCCATATTTATTACGCCGGACGAGCGTATGATATAGCATTTCTATAGAGTGCTAGACTCTGGGCTTCGAGCGCCCAACTGGTCCCCCTTGAGCCTGGGGTCCGGCTATATCACAGCGTTTTGAGGTAGAAGGACTGGCGTGGTCAGGGCGCCAGCCCAGAGGGGAAGGGGTAAAACGAAGGTCGCCCGCCCCGTCTAAACGGCAGAGCAGGGGCAAAGAGAGAGAGGGCTGAGAAAGGGGGGTGATTCGGAGGTAAGGGGAATAGTCGTAGAATAATGTTATGCTCTAACCACACACCAAGGCTGAAGTTGCCGAGATATGCGATAAGATGATAATATTCTACAACTAGGGAATCCTAGTCGCACATACTACTAATATATACTACTATACATGCGTTATACACGTGTTATACATGCATTATCCATGAGGTGTGACGTAGGGCTTGCGCGTCCATATGATGTAGTGTCCAGGTACTATCTATGATGTAATGATGACGTATGTGGTCTAGAGCTAAAGATAGGGAAATAGAAATATTGCCGTGACACTCAAGGCCGACTACTTGCTAGGTGAGACGAACTCGCACCACTCACTGCAATCGCCATCATCTCCAAGGGAAGACAAAACTGATTCCAACTCATCTTCGAGTGTGGCGCATTCAAAAATGATGGTCATAGCAATGTGATCTGATAACGGCGAACAAGTTTGAGGACACACTACCTGAGAGATGATCATCTAGTACTCTGCCCAACATCACGTCGCCAACCAACATCACACAGTTCTCGACTCCAAGTGAATGCCCTGTACAGCATGGACAAACTCACTCTATTCGTGCGTAAGATTGGTCTTTCGTTCTACTTAGGGCTCACAGACAGTAATCACCATCATGATCATTTTTCCGGCCAATGTCCTCCAGCTCTATATGCCCCTTGGTATTCGCATCTAGTGGACATGAGAAAAGTCTCTATGAGCTGGTGAATACTCAAGCCGACCAAGGAAATAGAAGGACTTACTCTCTCTTACGATGGTCTGGTCTCTTAGATCAAAGGTATCCCGTCTCGACATCTTTGAGATGCATATTGCCTAATTCATCTCACTCATGCAACGAACTTCCCAAAATCAGCCCTGGCCATGTCAAACTATGTGGGCCACACAAAGGTTAGGCAGTTCATTCTTCCCATCAAAGAAAGATGTATCATTTCCATGTTTCATTTCACATGTTGCCTGATGACAAAAGAGTTGTTCAGGACACAGATGGAGGAATATAAATATCTCAACATCTATCCACACCACCTTCCCTGTCTTTGATCTCATGTCCCTTCAGCTGCAGTCTGCTTTGCAGCTTCTCTTTTTCAACAACTACACATCTAGTATGGCTATTTATATATCCTCTCAAGTGCTAATGGCCCATGTAGTCAGTACTGTCACTGCTGTTATTTATGACTATTGTGAGTGATCTACTTAACTCTATGTCTCTTATCACTGTGATTTCACAATTGCAGTCCTTGTCTTTTCCAGTGAGGTGGTGCCCCTATTTCCCATCCATTTTTACTGTGGTCACTAACAAGCTGTGAAGATAGAGTATATTTGGGTGAGCAGTTGTCAGTTATCATCCAAATATGGTGATCCTAACAATTTTACAGTGCAGGCCTTGGACATGGGTCTCTATCATGTATCTCCTTGTGTGTATAGACATTCCACTGGTTTGGCCCATATATTCCTGGCTAAGATTTTTGATAGGTTCGTTATACTCAGCTTCCCTTGATTATGTAGGTGTACAAATTAAGCTAATGAGGTGCATTTAAATATGACTGATTTGGGATTCATCCTCAAGCTTAGACTCACTTGGTATGTCCAATGGTTTAAGGCTAGGTCATTTGGCTCACCTGGTGCACTCACAGCTGGCAGTACATTTATTCCAGGACCTTTAAATGTCAGTCTTTTACTCTAAGTTTTGTCCATCACTGATATATTCTACCCAATAGATGTATATAGTTAATATACATAAATAAAGTCATGCATTTACAGTATCCAATAGATGTAAGAATGTTGGCTTACCTTAACTGTTGATGTCAAAAGGCATACATTATTCCAAAGGTACTGCAGTTATCATTGCACTACCCTGGCTATTTATAACCTATCTTTCTACTGCTGATTGTGAGTTATCTCACCTTTTCACTTTTCATTATATTGATTTATATTGCAGTTCTCATGATTCTTCGTGTCTATGCCATGTGGAGTCGCTCCAAGTCAATTCTATGGCTCCTTTTGTTTATTTATGTGGTCCAGGTTGTCACTAGCATCTATCTTGCAGTGGTGTATTTCAATCCCAGCATCCACCTCTCAAGTATGTTCTTATCTATCTAAGATTCATAACCATTATTTTCATTCATTCCCTTAGTGATAATTGACCAAGTTCTTGATTTTACCTTTTATACTGCCTTGCTTGTCAATATTCCACCAGAATATTACCTGTTCAGTCAGGTCCCAAAACTTGTTCTTGGTGCTGCACTGTTGGCTCTTGCTGTCTTTCAAACCCTCAACCAATCATTTGCAATGTATCAAGCAACAAAGCAGTGGCAGCCCAACCAGTACATGAAATTACTAATGAGGCATGGGATAATTTATTTCTTTATGTATGTCCCTTTGCTTCTATCTTGCTCCTCATATCAAAGTATCAATACAATCACTAACTACCACATGTTTTCTCTAAATACCCAGGAATGCTTTGAATATGATCACCAGCATATTCCAGGGCTCAACTTCTATACTAAACAATGATTTCATGTTCATGTTGTACACATTTACTAACATCATGATGGCTTCCATGATACCTAGGTTCATCATCAGTGTTCGGGAGCTCTATGAACACGACCTCCGTGGGCACTGGCAGGGGGTTGATACTGGTTTCGGCATCTTCTCTCACCCTGGGGCCAGCCGAAATGCAGCCATGTCCTCGATCGCATTTGCAGATGCTCCTCCAGACAGGGAGGATCAGGATCGGGTGGTGGAGAACGAAGTGGATAATGCAGAGGAGATTCGACTCGAACCGTGGGTAGAGGGCATACATCAAGCATGAGTGGCACACCCTGGGGGACTCAATTGGCGCAGGAATCAGGAATGGGATAGCAGCAGTGATCTGGGATATTTGTTTGGCTTGTGGATTGGTGTCTCCTCGTTTTTAGCTTGTATTTATTTATGTTGCCCATGGATGCACCTACGATCTTCTTTATTTAATTGCTGCACATCAGTCAATGACATTGTCACTGCCAGTCAGGGCGCAAATATACACGTTCGTTGGCATCACGTCGGCCCTGCTTCACAGCGTGACAAAAGTTGGTGCCACCGTCGTCAAATTCTAGGAGAACATCTAATGGTTAGTCTGGCGTGTTTGCATCATTGTTCGATGTCTATGACTGGTTCTGTCCAGAAACTGACGAAACTGACCAAAGACAAGAGCATGACACCAAATTAATTGTTTGCAGCGGTGTTGATTCGGGCATTCACTGGCAGGTGTGCTCGGAGGAGAACGTCGGTCAGTTCAATCCATTAAGTCGGGGCTATTGGTCAACCGCGATAGACTTACTGATGAGCGACAAACATGATTTTCCAAACTTCTACACCTGCCTGGCATAAGAGTGACGATTAAGAACACGTACACGGACCAACCTCACGAGTCACGTCTGTGCAGGTCATGACGGACTATGCGACGTGAGGATTGTAAGGGCAGTAGGCAAGAAAAGCGGATGAAGGAAGAGTGGGAGACCAGCGAAAGCGCCACAAGGGTGTGAACTGCCAAGACGGGGGGTGGTGGGTAGGAGCAAAAAGTGGAGCCACGACGGCGAGCGGGTGGGCAAGTCGGAAGCGCAGAAGAGAGAGGACGCGTGCCGCTCACCTATGCTTGTCTGAAGGGTATCGCCTATCAGAAACCCATTTTCCGACAAATGTTCTCAAAAGCTAGCTTTCAGTCGCTGACCCTGATCAGTCTTGCGGACAGCTGGCATCATCCTCGACGACACGAGGGAGATAGAGGAAGCATGAACGATTGTGTACGAGAGCAAAATGTACAAAAGAATTCACAGCCAGTGGAATGAAGAAAAAAAAAGCATTCAAATGGACTGAATAAATGAACCAGCTAGAGGGGCAATATGGCCGTTCTTTGTCGTCATTTTCATGTTTGCTACCCAACTATTAGCACGTCAATGTCCACACGACATCAATAGAGACTTGCGAATCTTATCTCCGACCCTTCTTTGTGTGAACACTCAGTCTTGTTTGCCAAGCGCCCACTTCAGTGCATTAGTCAGGCTCCAGGCAGACGAAAACACTCGGCCGTTCGTCACAAGCCACAACCATCTCTGATAACGCCAACAACCCAGATGACGCGAACAGCGCAGAGGGCAGGGTAGGCTTGGTGAGATCATAAACAACTTCATCAGCATACGCCCCTTGAGGACATGCTCAGCATAGGGCATGTGCACTCACGACTTCAGCTCCTTCCATGAGTCTTCGTCAACGAGGATCAAGGCAGGGTTGATCGTTCCGCCTTCGCGGAAGAAAAAAGCGGAGGCGACTTGGATCCAGTCGGGGAATGCGAGGACTTGATCACCGTCTGTGGAGGAAAGACAGGAGTGTGACAGTGTGACAGCGTAGGAGTGAGGCGGGACGTATACGGAGGGAGGGGTATTCCCTGCCAAATGCTGACGGGGGCGTACTCGACGAAGACGGGCGAGGTGTGGAGTGTTGCAGGGCTGAGATGAGACAGAGCGCCTGGAGACACAGAGAGAGGCCCGACGCGAGCTTCAAGGTTGTCGGATGGGCTGGGTAAAGAGGCGTTGGGGTCACATGCAAAGGAAAATTTGCAAGGAAGGGGCGTCTCAAAAGTCTGGCGAACTAGTTGGATAACAATAACGGACGCAGCCTCGGCTCCTGGTCAGACCGGACTTTGGAGATGAACCTATGCCGCTCACATCGTGACTACCATCATCTCCCATGCCGGAATGAGGAAAAATGTGATGCTAATTTCAAGTCGCTCATGGACCAAAGTGATTAACGTATGTTCTAGGAACTTTCTGATCATGCTTATAGCAGCGAACAAGTTTAAAGGCACACCAAGAGATGCCATTCATGTAGTACTGCAACTAACTTTGTGTTCTCAACGAACATCGCAAAGTCCTCAACTTCAAATGAGTGTTCTTCGCAGTATGTGCATGACAAGCTCGATCTATTTTTGCTCAGGGTTCACATCATGGACCTCACTTTGTTCCACTTAGGGCAACAATCTCAGGCAATAATAATCACACCAAATGACAGTCATGTTGTGAACATCACAATCTTGATCATCTTCTCACCTCAATGGCCATTACCTCTAGATGTGCTGTTCTGGTACTTCCATTTCATATATAATGAACATGGCTAAGAATGACTGAGCTAATGAATACTTGGGACCACAAAAATAGAAGGACTGATGTCTATCCTTTTTGAATGTCTAGTCCTTTCAATTAGGGATACTTTGATCTGAGACTTGTAAGGTGCAAATCACCTAATGTATCCTTTTTGTGGAGGGAATCTCAAGATCATCTCTAGCCCCATATATTTATTTGCAGAAGGCCACTGTGGAACAGTTCATATATGATAAACAACAATATAATCTTATCTTTGTGTGCTCTAACTTCACTCCATGACCAGCAATTGAGCTTGTCAGATCCACCAAATATGCCTGGTTGACCAGAGTCCTTCAAGATACTGGGTAAAGTCCAACATGAGCTTGTTGTTGGACATGGTGAATTTGATAAGGAGACATTCAATGCTGCAAAAAATGAGAGATCATATTGCAATGCAGTTTATGAGTAATGGAAACTTCAATTGGAGCATGATTTTTGGCTCTGCCACCCCTACCACTTATGTGGCTTTGCCTACATATTGTCCCCCTCTGCAGTTGTTATGGTCATTTCCTCTCTTTACTCTTTTACTTTTTCACTTGTGTCCCAAACACTCCAGAATACAACATAGTTACATACAAGTTCCTCATGTAGTGAGGTTGTATCTCATGGAAGTAGATATATAGTCTCAAGCCTATTCAAGTACAATTTCTTAGTTGTAGAATATTATTACTTTTGTAATCATTGGACAATTTCTAGCCTAGTGTGAACTTGAGATATAACAGCAGTATTTTTTCTCCTGCTAGTTTGAGCCACTTTGTAGCATCCCTTGCCTTTGTACTTCTAGCTTTGTTGATGCAGTGTTGTACATGTTTTCTATTTTTGTGCAACTTTGTTTTCCCCTCTAATGGATGGTTATTTCTCTTTCTGTCCAGGTCATGTCCCCACTCAGTACAAATCCCACTTTCAGTTTCTAGCTGGATTTATGTTGGTTCTATCCAGCTCTATTGTATAGTAGAATATTTTCCTCCACTCTCTATCTTGCACATTAACAATATCAGATGGGACTTGAAGGAAAGAATATCATGATGAGTACACCTCCATTATATCCTAAACTAGAGGTTCTAACTGACTTTCAAGTGTGGTACATCCAAAAGTAATTTACATGGCAATATAATGTCAATAACAATGAATAGATTCAAGAACATGGACAAAGATATTCAATATTGTGGCCAACATCACATGACCTTACCTTGTTCTGCTTAGGGCCCATGGCCAATAATTATCATATCAGATACCTGTCATATCACAAATGCCACCATCATGACTATGTCTTCTATAATGCTATGATGTATTTTGAACTTAGTTTGATAAACAATGGTAAATATTTCTATAAGCTTATTATTTGTGATAACCATGCAAATAGGGCTGACTCATGCAAATATAGATGCTTATCTATTTCAAGTGTCTAGTCCTTGGATTTAGAGTATTCTGTCTTGAAATTTGTGGAGTATATGTTGCATAATATGTTTTACCATCATAAAGAATCTCAAAAAAGCTTTCAGGATCAATCATGGTCTCAACTATTTATCCTCACATTGCAGAAGGCCATAACAAACTTCTATGCATGACAGAACAATTTATATGCCTTTGCTGAATATATATATCAACTCCATACTTTTTTTTGAGAACAGAAATCAACTAAAATGTTCTTTCACTGATTGCTCCAATTATTCTTGCCACTAATCATTTTACTTGTTGCCCTGTAATGAAACAGTTATTCATACTGTGACAAGAAGATAAATACCTTGATGTCATTCCATGCTATCTTTCTTATCTTTAATCTCATGTTCTTCCAGCTACAATCCACTTTGCATCTCATCTTTTTCAATAACTATGCAACCAGTATGGCTATTGATATGTCCAATTAAATATTGTTCTAATAGTGCAGTATAGTCAGTGTCATCACTGCTGTTGTGTATGACCATTGTAAGTAGTCCATTTAATTTTATGTCTGTTACTATTGATGTCACCACTATAGTTTTTATCTTCTCTAATGAGGTATTATTTTATCTCCTCTCCACTTTTACTGTAATTACTAATAGGCTATAATGGTAAAGTATGTTTGGATAAGAAGTTGTTAATTATTACCCATTGACAATGATATCAATAGTTTTACAGTGTAGATTTTAAACATGAGTCTCTATAATATTTGTTCTTGTATATAAAAATATTCAGGTGGTTTACCCCACATGTTTTGAGCTAACTTGTTAAATAATAGATCTATTATATGAATCTCACTTGGATAATATAAGTATACAAACTAAGCTACTGATATACATTTGAATACAATTGAGTTAGAATTTATTCACTAGCTCAGCTTCAGATCCAAAATTGGGTACTTGGCCCACCTTGCACTTACAGGTGGCAGTACATTTCTTCCAGGACCTTTAAATGTTAATATTTTGTTTGAATTTTGACTATCACTAATACTCTTTATTTGATAGATGTATATATCTAATATATTACAATAGATTTGGATAGGACCTGTTATAAATGCTATGTATCTCCCTTATTTTATTTCTATTTTTTTATTATTTTTTCCTTACTTATTTCTTTATCCCCTTTAACTCAAGTCTCCACAGGTTATGTGACTTACATAGCCACATTACATCACAAGTCACATGATAGGCACATCCAAATCCATGATGTTATCATGACATCATAGTCCAAACCCATCAATATAGCCAATGATCTAGATCCTTATCTTTTATTGCTTATCTATAATATTATACCCTCAACTCCAGTGCAACCCTTATCTCAAGATAGTGACTCATCAAAGCACAGCACTGAATCATTGCTTAGCCAGAAACCCACAGCCCTGCTTTGTCAAGCCAATAGCACAAGTTATCTTTATCTCTAACCAATAGAATATAATCCAGTTATCTATTATCTATCCTAATATACTTTTAAGCTCTGCTTCAGAGTTATAATTGAATAGTATATAAGGCAGCCAAACTGGAGGCATCCCCCCTAGTCTTGTCCTTTTTGAAGTTTCCCCCACTTTCCATTGGGTAATCTCCACTGTCTAGAGGTATAGTGGCAGATTATCTGGACACCTAGACTCAGGTTGACACTTATTTCAGCACCACCAGCCTATTGTCTTATCAGCACTTGACCAATATTGCCTTTGAAGTCTAGCAAGATCCAAATAATAAGTTGGCTATTTTAGAATTTAGTATAATCTCTTTGAATGGTTCAAGGGCAACTGATAAGTACTAGTTGTATACTAGTGGATACTTACCAGTATCAAGATTCCTGGGGTAAGTTGAGTTACTAGACTTGATCAGGAGATTTCAAAGAAGCAGTTATTTAAAATAGATTGAAGACCACAAAGAGTATATTCAAGTGTATCAACAAGTACAAGTAATTTGGAATCAAGACTAAGAATCAAAGGAAGGAATGAAGAGAAGAACAAGAGTGAAGAAAAGCAAAGGGGACAAAAAGAGAATTTATATAATCCTATGGTATAGTAAGTGAAGGGCAGGTATTAAATGCTAGAGAAGGTCATGAAACAACTAATGACTGAGCATGCTATGTAGTGCTATGTATAAGTCAGAGAAAATAAATAAGAGTATAGAAAAATAAGAGAAAGATGCATAGGCAAGGGTTAAATCTATGCTCTGGCTGTACAAGCAGTATACAACTAAGTAGAGGTTTTGCATAGTAAAAAGTATTTAGGTGAGTTATGGAAAAGAAAGGAAAAAGAGAAACATAACATAATATATATAATGATGTCATATATTTAGTGTTCAATAGATGTAAGCATGTTTCCTTACTAATGATACCAATTGATATATATTATTTCAAAGATATTGAAATAATCAAACCACTATTGGATCTTAACTAGATTTTAAGAGTGATAATAGTTGAATCCTGATAAGGCAGTAGACTAGGAAACTGAAATAAGCTTGACCTGAGTCTAGAATATCTAGAAAATCTACCACTGATCTCCAACAGTAGGAATACTCCTATAGTAAAGTGAAAAAACTTCAAGAAGAACAAGACTAGAGGGGACACTTCCAGTTTGGCCACCTTATACACTATTCAATTAGAACTCTGAAGTCAAGCTTTAATGTACATTAGGATAGGTAATAGATAACTGGATCATATCCTATTGATCAAAGATAACTAATCTAACTCTTGCATATGATATGCAATAAGAGTAACTTATGTTATTGGTTTGACAAACTAGAACTGTGAGTTGCTGACTGAGCAATGACTTAGGGCTAAGTTATAGTGAGTCATAATAAGTCACTATCTTGAGATAAGGGTTACATCCAGGATTAAGGACATGACATGATAGATAAAAGATAAAAATCTAGATTGTTGGCTATATTAATGGATCTGGACTATAATGTCATCATGACATCATGGATCTAGAATGGTCCATGATCTGGATATATCCATCATGTGATGTGGCTATGTAAGTTATATGACCTGTTGAAATTCAAGTTGAAGAGAATAAAGAGAAGAGTAAAGGAAAAATAAGAGAAAAATAGGAATAAAATAAGGAAGATATATAGTATTTATAACAGGTATTGCAATTTTAATCATACCTGTCTGGACATTCTTTATCTTTCTTTGGGCTACTGATTGTGAGTTATCTTACCCTTATACTTTTCTCTATGTTGATTTGTGCCACAGTGATAATGATTCTCCATATCTATGTAATGTGGAGTGGCTTCAAGCCAATTCTTTGATTTCTCCTATTTATTTATGGGATCAAGTTATTGATGATATCTATATTGTGGTAGTTTATTATAATCCCAATTTCATCTCTTAGATATTTTTTATTTATCTTGGGTATATAGATATTGCTTCAATTTGTCTTTTTAGTAACAATTAGCCAAATTTTTTATTTTTTATTTTGCAATAAATCAATTGTAATTTCTTTACCAATGTTTTGCCTGTATGATCAACTCCCACAATTTGTTTTTAATGCTACATTATTGATTCTTGCTATCTTTCAAACCCTTAGATAATCACTTTAAATATATCAAGCAACAAAGCAGTAGTAGCCCAACAAGTATATGCAATTACTAGTAAAGGATAGAATAGTTTATTTCTTTATATATGTCCCTTTTCATCTGTCTATCTTATTTCTTGCTAAAACAGCCAACTTACTATTTGGATCTTACTAGACTCTAGAAAGCAATATTAATACTTGTGATAAGACAATAGACTAGGAACACTAAAGTAAACATTAACCTGAGTCCAAGTGTTCAGAGATTCTGCCATTATATCTCTGGATAGTGGGGATTATTCAATAGGAAGTGGAGAAAACTCCAAGGAGAACAAGACTAGGAGGGGTGCCTCCAGTTGTTACAAATGCTATATATCACCCTTATTTTATTTCTATTTTTCTATTATTTTTCCCTTGCTCTCTGAAATGGCCAATTTACTATTTAGATCTTGTTAGATTTCAAGGGCAATATTGGTTACTTGCTAATAAGACAATAGGCTAGTAGTGCTGAAGTAAGCATTAATCTGAGTCCAAGTATCCAAGGAATCTGCCACTATACCTCTGGACAGTGGGAATTACCCAATAGGAAGTGAAAGAAACTTCAAGAAGGACAAAACTGGAAAGAGATGCCTTTAGTTTGGCTGCCTTATATACTATTCAATTAGAACTCTGAAGTGGAGCTTAAATTACATGAGGGCAGGTAAATAGATAACTGGATCATATTCTATTGGTCAGAGATAACTAATCTAATCCTTGCACATGGTATAAGATAAGAGTGGATTATATCATTGGCTTGACAAAGCAGGGCTGTGGGTTGTCGATTGAGCAATGAATTAGTGCTGTGCTTTGGTAAGTCATTATCTTGAGACAGGAGCTGTGCCTGGGTTGAAGGTATGATATTATAAATAAGCAATAAGAGATAAGAATCTGGGCCATTGACTATGTTTGATAGATCTAGGCTATAATGTTATTGGTGACATCATGAGTCTAGATGTGTCCATTATGTGACTTGTCATGTGACCTGTAGAGACTCAAGTTGAAGGGAATAAAGAGGGGAATAAGAAAAAAATAGTGGAAGAATAGAAATAAAATAAAAGAGATATATAGTATTTGTAACACTCTTCTCTTTATTCTCTTCAACTTGAGTCTCCATATCTCACATGACTTACACAGCCACATCACATGACAAGTCACATGATGGACACATCTAAGATCCATGATATCATCAATAACATTATAATCCAGACCCATCAAACATAGCCAAAAGCCTAGATCTTTATCTCTTATTGCTTATCTATAATATCATATCCTCAACCCAGGCACAGCCCTTATCTCAAGACAATGACTCATCAAAGCACAACACTGACTCATTGCTCAATTAGCAGCCCATAGCTCTACTTTATCAAGCTAATGGCATAAGTCATTCTTATCTCATACTATGTGCAAGGGTTAGGTTAGTTATCTCTGACCAATAGGATATAATCTAGCTATCTATTTACCTACCCTCATGTAATTCAAGCTCCACTTTGGAGTCCTAATTAAATAGTATATAAGGTGGCCAGACTAAAGGCATTCTTCCCAGTTTTGTCCTCCTTGGAGTTTCCCCTACTTTCTACTGGGTTATTTCCACTGTCCAGAGGTATAGTGATGGATTCCCTGAACACCCTGACTCAGGTTAACACATAATTTAGCATCTCCTACCTATTGTCTTATCAGCAACTAACTAATATTGCCCTTAAAGTCTTGTAAGATCCAAGTAGTAAGTTGGCTGTTTTAAAGAGGGCAAGTTTCAAGCTTGAGCAGCATAGGAGACTTAAATTTGGTATGGAAATTAGGCAAATATGACTGTGACCTTGAATATTTATTTCATATATAAATAAATACCTTTTCATTTTTGTTTTGTATATATTTATGTTGCCTATGCAAATGTCAATGATTGTCTTTATTATTTAGTTGTTATCAAGCCTTTCTTTAGCCAAGACATTCATTCTTTTCCTGGATGATTGATTTCAACAGAAGCCTGTTGAAACAGCCAACTTACTACTTGGATCTTATGAAACTCCAAGAGCAATATCAGTTAGTTACTGATAAGACAATAGCCAGGAGATGCTGAAGTAAGCATTAACCTAAGTCCAGATGTCCAAAGAATCTGTCACTATATCTCTGGACAGTGGTGATAATCCAATAGAAAGTGGGAGAAACTTCAAGAAGGGCAAAACTGGGAGAGATGCCTCCAATTTGGCTACCTTATATACTATTCAATTAGAACTCTGAAGTGGAGCTTAAATTACATGAGGGCAGGTAAATAGATAACTGGATCATATTCTATTGGTCAGAGATAACTAATCTAATCCTTGCATATGGTATATGATAAGAGTAGCTTATATTATTGGCTTGACAAAGTAGGGTTGTGGGTTGCTGATTGAGCAATAAGTCAGTGCTGTGCTTTGATGAGTCATTGTCTTGAGATAAGGGCTGTGCCTGGGTTGAGGGTATGATATTATAGATAAGCAATAAAAGATGAGGATCTAGACTTTTGATTGTGTTTGATGGGTTTGGATTATAACATCATTAATGATGTCATGGGTCTTAGATGTGCCCATCATGCAACTTATATGTGATGTGGCTGTGTAAGTCATGTGACCTATGAAGACTCAAGTTGGAGGAAATAGAGAGGAGAGTAAGGGAAAAATAGTAGAAAAATAGAAATAAAATAAAGGAGATATGTAGCATTCATAATACAATCCCTTTCTTAAAAATCAACTTTCAGGTGATTGAAAGGAAGTATTGACCTTTCAAGTATCAGTTTTCCACAGTGGTAGAAAATATAGAAGAATTTGTACTTTGGTCATTTGAAGTTTTCAAAGTGCACTTGATTGGGATGTATAAAAGTTTGCAACTATGTCTGGTGCATTTTTGAGATTAGCAGCTGGTTCCCATGTGTGTTCATCTTCTTTTTAACCTTTCCAATGGACTAAATATTCAAGGTGTTCATTTTTGAACCTTTAGTTAACAATGAATTCAACTTCATATTGTTTTTCTTGATCTTTTGTAATCAGAACTGGTCTGGATTTGAATGTAGGTTGGCCCATAAGGCATTCTTTATATGGTTTAATATATGATACATTTACAACTAGATAAATCTTTATTGAAGATGGAAGGTGGAGTTTATAGATATTGGTTCCTTTTGTGTCAATAATGTCATATGGTCTGATCTATTATTTCATTAATTTTTGTGAAGCACAAGGTAATTTTAGGTTTTCTATTGAAAACCAGACTTTATCACCAATAGTATATTGTGATACTATTGAACAGTGTTTATCTGCCTAAGTTTTCATATGTGATTGTGCTTTCAATAGATTGTTCTTGACTTGTTTGACTATGTCTTTGATTTTGTCAATGAAGTCATTAGCAGCAGGTGCTTTTGACTGATTTTGTTTGAATCCAAGCCAAGGTGTATAGGAACATGTGATATCAAAAGGTGTCTTCTGTGTAGAGATTTGCCTTTTCAAGTTGTATGAGAATTGTGCAATTGATAACCATTCAATCCATTCATGTTGTTTTTCTGATGTGAAGATATGAAGGTATTGTTGAAGATTGTGATTCATTCATTTAGTTTGTCCATCTATTTATAGATAAAAGGCTATGGAGAGTTTTGACATAATTCCTAGCCTTTTGTACAAATCTTTCATGACATATGATGCAAATTGTGGTCCACAACCTGAAGTTACTGTTTGGGGAAGATCATGGATTTTACAAATATATGTCAGATAGAGTTTTGCTGTTTCAAGTGCTGTAATGGACTTGTTGCAGGGAATGAATTCTATTTCTTTTGAAAATCTATCAACTATGACCAAGATGGAGTTATATCTATTAGATTCTGGCAGGTCTGTGATGAAATCTGCAGAGATGTCTTGCCATAGTCTATTGGATATTGAAAGTGGTTTAAGTTTACCTAAAGTTGCAAGGTTTGAATCCTTGAATTTTATGTAATGGTCATAGCATGAAATATAGTCTTTTACAAATGTTGGTAGTTGTGGCCATATGTATGATCATTGGATCAATTCTAATGTTTTATTATAACCTGGATGTCTTACAATGGGTGTATCATGGTGTAGTTGGAGAATTTCCAGTTTTAATTCATAATCATCTGATATGATAAGTTTATGATTGTTATAATGTGGTTTTTCTATTTCAGTGACTTTTTTTAAATGAATGAGTCATCCATGGTATTTTGAACTGTTTTGATCATGGAATCAGGGATAAGTTGAATTCCTTGATTATCTTGATCTATTCCATCTGCATGATCTTCTCTTCTGGATAAAGTATTTGCTTTTATTATTTGAGTGCCTGCTTTATGAACCCATTTGAAATTAAATCTTGATAGGTATTGGACCCATCTTGCTTGTCTTTGGTTTAGATTTTGATATCTTATGAATCATTGGAGGTTCACATGATTATTCCATATTTCAAATTCTTGATATGCTCCTTCAAAGTAATGTTGTCATTGTTTCAATGCTCTAATGACACTGAGCATTTCCTTGTCTGCTATAGGATAATTGCATTCTGCAGGATTGAAGGAATAGGAGGAGAATGCAACTAGATACCATTTTTTGTTTATTTGGATTGATAGAACTGCACCTGATGCAAAGTCTAAAGTATCTGTTTTGAGGTGAAATTGTGCATCAATATCTGGATATGCAAGAATTGGAGCCATGGTGAATCTTTGTTTGAGTTCATTAAAAGCTGATTCTTGTGATTGTGTCCAAATAAATGGAGCATCTTTCTTAGTTAGATCAATAAGTGATCTTGTAAGTTTGGAATATCCATTGATAAATCTTTGATAGAAGTTTGCTAGTCTGAGAAAGCTTCTGACAGCTTTGACAGAGGAAGATGTTGGCCATTCAAGGATAGCTTTCACTTTTATGTTATCCATCTTAATTTCATTTTTGTTTACAATTATTCCAAGAAATTTAACTTTTTTGATTTGAAAAGTATACTTTTCTGGTTTGATAAAAAGATTGCTCTCATCTAAAAGTTTGAGAACTTGAAGAACTACTTTGTCATTTTCTATTGGATCATTGGTCTTTGTAAAGATTATAATGTTGTCCATGTAGATGACAACTGTTGCACCCATTTCTGCAAATACTTTATTTATCATGATCTGAAAAGTTGCTAGGGGATTGCAGAATCCAAAGAACATTACAAGTGGTTCATAAGATTCTCTGTGGTATATAAAAGCAGCTTTCCATTCATTGCCTTCTTTGATGCATATGTTATTATATTCCCAATGTAAATCCATTTTGGTGAAAAGCTTTGTGCCTTTAAACTTATCAACAAGTTGGGAGATGAGTGGTAATGGGTAGTTGTTCTTGATAGTGTGTTAATTAAGATAATAGTAATCTTGCACCATTCTTTTTCATCCATCTTTCTTTGAAACAAAGAATACTGGTGATGTTTGTGGAGATTTACTTGGTCTGATATATCCTTTTTGAAGTTGATTATCAATAAAGTCAGTTACTTCTTGTTGTTCATTAGAAGAGAAAGGGATTATTTGACCTTTCTTTGGTTCAAAAGAATCTTTAAGATCTATAGCATGATGGGGCATGCATTCTGATTCTTTCTTTGAGAAAATATAGAGATACTTGTGATATCCTTTTGAAACAAGTTCTTCCATTGGTATCTTCTTTAATTTGGGAGAGTCTTCTTTCTTGAGGGTCTGGATATGTCAAATTGAATCTCTTTCTTCTGATTTGATTTGACATACAAATACAGATTTATTATTTAACACATGACAGTTTACAGGGCATCTTGTTAGCTTGACTGTTCTGGTTGTCCAATTAATTTCCAGATTATGATGTTTAGGCCATATGCAACCAAGGATAAGTTGGTGTTTTACTAATTCAGTGACTTTGGTGGTAATACATTCATAATGTTCTTGATAATGTATAAGGATTTCTACTGCATGAGTAATGTTTCTGGTAGAGTTTGATGTTCTGTCTACATTATAGACTTTTATAGGTTTTGGAAGCCATTCAAGAGGTAATTGGATTTTCTTAGCCCATGTTTAGTCAAAAAACATGGTGTTTGCTCCACTGTCTAATAAAGTGGATGCTTTGATGAATTGATGATGAAATCAAAGAGAAGCAATTTTAATAGGCATAATAATGTCTTGTTTTGCAAATAATCTGATCTTGAGATCTTCAAAGAATGAAGTGCATAGGTTAATTCCTGTAGATCTGAATTTCTTATCTGCTCTTTTCATTGTGGGTAGCTCAACTACTTCAACTACTTCAAGAGAGTGAATTTTCTCTATAATGAGTTGTGTGATTTAATCATCTGGATTTACCTTGAATGTTTCTGTTCCTTGATTGATTAACAGAATCATGAGGTTTCCTTGGTAATCAGAATCTATAACTCCTGCACTGGTGTGGATTTTAGATTTGATAGCTAGACCACTTCTAGGGGCAATTCTTCCATAAGCATCTAAAGGTATTGCCACTTGAATACTAGTGTCAATAACAGCTTGCTGTCCTGGTAATATATTTTTAGATTTGGATGAATAAAGATCTAGTCCTGCAACATGTTCTGATCTGCAGGTTGGAATTTTTATATTTTCCAATGTTTTTCAAATTGGTAATTTTAAAGGTAAAGGGGTTTGCATGATTTATTGAGGATTCATTTTATAGACTTGAACATCCCAAGGGTCTAAGTCTGAGAGGCTTTTCCCTTATGTTTGGAATCTTTTATATTAAAGAAGAATGCCTTCATTTCTTTGTAATTCATGCCTCTCATGACACATAGAAGGTCTTCATCTTTTGATTGTGAAGATTCAGAGTTTTCTGATTCAGAGTTGGAATCTGAATTCATATCTAAGGCTTGAACTTTTCTAGATTTCTTGAATCTTGTGTTCTTACCTTTTGCCTTACCTTTTGATCTAAGTTCTTTGGTAAACCTTAATCTATTCATTGGGTGGAACTTGTAAAGATGGGAATGTCATCCTGTCTTATAACATATGCAACATTCTTTTGAGCATTTATCTGCCTAATGTCCTTCTTCTTTGCAATTGTAGCATTTTGCAATTTCTAACACATCTACATCCATAGTGTATTTATTGCATCTAGACTGATATGAAGAGAATTTCTTTGGTTGAGAGAAGAGGTGATACTCTTTTTGTTTGGCTAATTTGCTGAATTATTTGGATGGTTTTGTCAATGGTGTTCTTTTATTGCTTGGTTTGGAACATCTCTTCTATGATGTTCTTTCTTGTATTATTTTCAAGTAATCAAATTCCAAATTGTTCAGGGATATGTGACTGGTGGAAGAGGATTTTCCATTTTGATATGAATGTATCTGTTGAGATATGATCTTATTTGTATTGGCTGATTTCTCTGGTTGTCCAGTCCTTTTACAATTGGAGTTGGAAGGTTTCTTCAATATTTCTTGTTATACATTGCCAACTTGTAAGCTTGGTGGTTCCATCTATAAGCTTGGTAATTTCAACTTCAGCAAAGTGTGAACCTTTGAATCCTTTCAATCTTGACAGGATTGCATAGACATATGCTTTGACATTTACTTTGATGATGAGGATTCCTGGTTCAGCCATACTTGGAGTTGAGTTGGTGAATTGTTTTGGATTGCAATCAATCCATGCTCTAATTTTGATCCACCATTCTTTGAATTTAGATGGAAATCCATCATAGTTTCCAGAGTCTGAAAATACTTCTATTTTTGATGATCCTGCAAATAATTGAGGTACATTTTGACCATGGGATGTAGTGCATGCCCATTGGTGTAATCCAAGAAGTTGTTTAAAGTGATTTTCAGCTTCTTGTTGCTTAGTCATAGCATTGGTAAGTTATTGTGCTACTATTCTAAAATTGGCTTCTCAATAAGTTCTTTTGGCATTTATTTGGGTAAGTTGTTGCTCAGTATTTTCAAGGGCATTTAGAACAGCTATTCATTCTTATTGGGTAATATACACTAATGGAGCAGCAGTTCCAAGTGAGGCTGAGTTAGACATGTTGAATAAGGAAATGGATTTATTAACTCAAAAAGTTAGTTGTCTAAAAAACTACTGTATCTGTATATATCTCTTAGTGTATATCATGGGATATAACAATATCACAGAGTTAGTATGCAATGATGGCCAATTGATCACTATTGCTCTAGATGGGATTTGAAGAGGTGGAATCTCTATATCTTGAAGAGAATAAGCTTCTATATCTTGATTTTCTTGATGAAAATATTGAGTACAAGTAGTGAGAGATGAAATGAGGAGGATAACAATAAAAAGGATGGCTATGATGAGTAGTGTGTTCATTAATTACCTATCATTGTTATCATTGTTGTTCCAAAAGTTATTAGCAATGTTGAGATCAACAGGTATTGGTAATTCTATAGTGAATATATAGGTGTGGTTGGGGCCTTTGAAAGAAAAATGAATGGAAATGGGTTGATTTCTGTTTTTGAGGATAGTTGAAATAATAATTGCTGTAAAGCAAAAGATAATTGTGAGGGCAAAAATAAGAAGTGCAAATGTATAATTCATTCATCTTCATGAGGAGTTTCTTCTTCTAATGAAGTTGATTCTTCAGTAGCAGTAGATCTCAGGGCAAGGTTGATTCCTGCTTGTGCTATATGAGCTTTGATTTGTCAGGCTCTTTCAGTGTATGCTTCAAGTATTTCTTGTTGTATTTTCCTAGAAATAGAGCAGCAAATTTGTTGAGGCAATTGTTAAGGGACTTGAAAGTATTCTCTCAAGTTATCAACTGCTCTTTGATAGATAAGGGGATTTCTATTATTATAGGAAGGAAGAGCTCTAGATTCAACTATAATAGATTTAGTGTCTATCATAGTTGTGATGGTAACAGTGAGGTAAAGTTAAGGAGGAGGTGAGATGTAGTATAGAAATACAAGGGCCAAAGTCAACATTAGATTGTAAGAATAAATACAAGTACAGTCAGTAGAAGAACAAGGACAGGGATGTCTCTCTCTATTTGATACTTGCTAGTGGTGGTGTTGGATCAGTGTCTAATCATGATTTGGCTGTCTCTATCTAAGTTCTTTAGCTGTGAGCTGTTGTAAGCCCAATTAGATTCCTTTTTGAATAAAACAGTCAACATTTGCATTGACCTGTATCTCATATAGAAGTTTGTGAATATTAGAACCAACAATGGTGGTGTCTGATCCATGATAGAGAAAATTAGGGGTTAGAGCATGTGGGTGATAGTTGAATGACATATGGCTAGAGGAAAGAAGTTGGATATGGATGGATGGTGGATTTGATATAGAATGTGAGGCTATTCTCATGGGGTACCAATCTAATGGTTCACTCAAGGGTGTTAGTGATCTTTGAGGGGTAGAATATACTAGTAAGTGACTAAATAGATCTAGTCAGTCTTGACTGTTCACATAATTAAATGATGATGGTGAGCAAGCTAACTGTTGCTTGTAATCTTTTGGTTTAATATTATTTAGGTTGATAAATAAGGAGGGTGAGGAATGGAGCTTAACTCTGTTGTACACTTCTATAACCTGATAGAGTTCTTCACTCAGCTGGTAATCTTGATTAATTCTATACTAATGTTAGCTATTTTCTAATGGCTGTGTGTGACTGGTCAATATCAGGTGAGTAGAATGTCCTCCTGCTTTATGACTGCAACTGGAACTTCTTATCAATAGTTCCTGGCATAAAAGGCACTGAATATGACTTGTGAGAGAGTGAACACTTATATCAGTAAGTGTCAGTCTTATCTTATAACCTGCATCAATATTACTAACTGGTAGCTAACTTTAGTTGATAGAGGATGGGATGAGATTGATGATGAAGTGTCATTGATGAGGTTGGTACTTGATCCTAATAGAGGATTAAGTCCATAAGCAAGATATTGATAGTGGAGATGGAGTAGAGGGTAAGTCTTGTTCTAATGAAATAGCCAATTTACTACTTGGATTTTACAAAACTCCAAGAGTAATATCAGTTGGTTGCTAATAAGACAATGGGCAGGAGATGCTGAAATAAGCATTAACCTGAGTCAGAGTGTTCAGGAAATCCATCACTATACCTCTGAATAGTGGAGATAATCCAATAGAAAGTGGAAGAAACTCCAAGGAAAACAAAACTAGGGGGGACACCTCCAGTTTGGCTGCCTTATATACTATTCAATTAGAACTCCAAAGTGGAGCTTAAATTACATGAGGGCAGGTAAATAGATAATTGAATCATATTCTATTGGTTAGAGATAACTCACCTAATCTTTGCATATGGTATGTGATAAGAGCAGCTTATACCATTGACTTGACAAAGCAGGGTTGTGGATTGCTGACTAAGTGATGAGTCAGTGCTGTGATTTGATGAGTCATTATTTTGAGATAAGGGCTATACTTGGATTGAGGGTATAATGTTATAGATAAGCAATAAGAAATAAGGGTCTAGGTCTTTGGCTGTATTTGATGGATCTGGATTATGATGTCATTGATGATATTATGGGTCTGGATGTGCCTATCATGTGACTTGTCATGTGATGTGGCTGTATAAGTCATATAACCTATAAAGACTTGAGTTGGAGGAAATAAAGAGAAAAATAAGGGAAAAATAGTAGAAAAATAGAAATAAAATAAGAGAGATACATAGCATTTGTAACACCTGTGTTCATGCATGACACAGCAATGTTCATAGTACATCACCTTGTATTTGAACAGTGGATTGGTGGGCAACACTAGCTTAATAATGAAATTATATTGCAGATGTAAAGAAGATATATTGACAAGCAAGGGAAGTTACAGGCTGAAATTATCACTGGATACATTGTAACAAGGCTTGCAACAACAGAACTCACTGCAAAACAAGCAAATATTGCCAGGCAGGGCCAAAATAACAAGACATGCAATCAACTTGTTTGTATTGATGTGGAAATTGTGGCATCTTGAGCTCAAGGGTACTCCTATGTCCAATGGTTGCTGTCTTGACAAGGATTGACCTCTATACATAACAAATATAGTGCATAAATCTCCATACTGGGGTGGCATGCATGGTAGGCCTGGAAGACTGGCAATATGATCTAAACAGAGATTTGACATGCTTTGCAACCAGTAAGGAATGTAAATAGCAAGCAGACTATACTGGACTGATCTAATATAGTCAAACATTATAAATTCCTTCTGCATAGAAGGGCAGCCAACTAACCACCTTGCCCAGCTAGTTGGACAATATCCAATATATATGAGTAGTCATAGTCATAGTGAAAGATGAGACAGAACACTTTGGAACAATCAATAATATTGTATCAGATATGTCTAGCAAAAAGATAGATGTTCTCTATGTATCATATTTGTTAACCTACCAGAGGACTAGCAGCCTTGAATTCATTATTCTAGTGGCAACATTAGTATCTGTCTCTCACCATGATATACAATGATGATAATCTACTGAACACTTACTTCAATTGTTGAATTTCTTTATTTGTCATATTGTAGTCACATGACCTCTGTACTTCATAGCTCCAATCTTATATCAGGGTTTGAATAGATCTCTTGAACTCAAACCACTTGCATCAACAGAAGCAGCCAGCTCTAGCACTTAACCAATCTAGTATGTGATCCTCCAGGCTAATACTTTCTCATATATGGCTTCAACAGGTTATGAGCTCCAGAATAAACAAACAGAAGTTGCCTAGGCTTATACCATGTTTAAGAAGCTGGTTGAGCTGTAGATCCCAGAGATCTCACACCCTACTCCTATATATAATAAAATAGAGAACCTTATTGTATACCTGGAATATATGAACCACTTATTCAACCTCAAGGTCCAAGGGATGCTCACACTTGTAAAACTCCTGGTGAATATGTCAATCCTCACACAAATGTTGGTCTAGAAGAAATATAATCAAGATGCAGTAGTAGAACCATCCCTTACCCACATAAAAGAAGCTGTGGCCCTTAATTGGGACCAGTACATCTTAAAAAAGGATAAAACCCCTACCAACACCAATAAAATTTTAGTAGTCAAGTTAAAAAGCCAGACTCCCTTGTTCTAGCAGCAGTAGCAGCCAAAGCTGCAAGGCCAAGGGCAAATGCAGCATCCATTGCCACAAAAGCTATAAGGCTCAGCATTAAACACAATAAAGCCAACAAATAAGGAGAAGCAGAAACAAAAAAGCTACAGGAGCAAGGGCAAAAGAAAGGCTAATGCCAATGAGGCCATTATAGCCTCATTCACCATCACCATCATTAACACTCCCTCCACACTTAACCCTTGTCTCCTCTCTAATCTTCTACCATCCCTCTATCAACAAATTAAAGGCCCACCAGCTGATATAAGAATCAAGTATTTTATATCCTTGATAAATTAGTTGAACAACTTCCTCCAATATAAAACAGTATAGCAATATGATTGTATCAGCATGTATTGGCTTGATACCAATCTGCCTTTTCTTTCTCCTCCTGTCACTTTTATATAGGTAATATCTTCTAAGATAGCTATGTGCCCCTCTCCTTTTAAAAAGTGAAAACACACCATGCATTATGCTAGAAAGCAACAAATTATGCTGTTACCAGCCAATTATTGGGACTCAGAAGATTTGGATGAATTTTACAAGTCATACACCTGTAACATAGATCTGGATTGTATGGAAGACTCTTCCATCCACTCTACTATCTTCCTTCCTGCTATAGATAAAGCAGGCCCCTCTAACTATTATATTAAGGAAGATGCCATATCCCTTGGATGAGAAGTAGAGATGGCAAGGTCAGTATCTCTTTTCACTTGTACCCTCTATCACCACTTATCAATGATCACTTCTATAGCTGATCTTATATGTAGTTGGTTATGTATCTTGTTTCCCCCTAGACTCTATAATATATGAGCCCTTCCAGTTAACTTGTGTGAACATCATAAGGGTGAATCTTGCATGTATGAACAAAATAAGGACTCTCAAATCTGGATTCTCAATTCCAGTGCTTCAATGCACTTCACCCCCTGGCAATCAGATTTTGTTGCCTATAAATCCTTATCTAAGGAAGAAAGAATATCCATATCTACTGCAAGTAATGTTATATACACTGAAGGTATTGATCATATACTAGTGCCATGATGGAATCATAACCAAAAGGTTCAAATCCTCAACCTACACAATGTCACCCATATCTCAAACTCACATATTTGCTTAGTATCTATGGGATAGTTATTGAACCATGGTGCCAAAGTTAGAGGTGATGCTTTGGCAATTACACTCACTTATGAAGACAATAGAGTACTGGTGCCCTTTATTCCATAACATGCTGGAAAATATATGTATACTTTTGAAGGAGTTCCCTTAAACAAAAAACCATCTGCTTATGTTACTTGAACAATAACATACAATATTCTTCATAAAAGATTCAGACACCCATCCCAAGATATACTCTATTGGACTAAGAAGCATACCTTAGGCTTCTCCAATGTAGAGTTTCCCTTGGAAGATCCAGTATGCCCTGGATGTCTCAAAGGCAAAATACCTAACAGGTACTTTCCCCCTAATGAGTTATGTGCTACCAAGCCATTTGACTTGATTCATTCTGACTTAAAATCATTTCCCATCAAATCTTACCAACATTATAAATATGTCATCACTTTCTTTAATGATTATACATTACATGCATGGGTTGTGCCTTTGTGCCAAAACTCTGATGCTCTACAAGCTACTTGCCAGTTTTTCCAGCTGGTTGAGATCCAATACTCATCAAAGATAAAGACCTGGATGTCCAATTCTGGGGGAGAATACAAGTTCCAAGTGTTCTTGGACTTGCTAAAGGAAAAGGGAATTGTGATAAACCAATCTACCCCTTATACTTCTCAATGGAACAGAAAGGCAGAGCACTTAATGCATATCCTTGGTGATAAATCTCAAAATATGAGATTGAATGCCTGTCTTCCTGATAGTTGATGGGAATTCTCCTTTATACATGCCTGTCATGTTTATAATAGAACATCTTTGGCAAGACTCAGGAGGAGAATCCCTTTTGAGTTGCTAATGGAATCTGTCCCTGATGTTTCTCATTTAAAAGTATTCAGATGTGCAGCATATGTTCTCTTACCAGAAGATGTCCATCAAAACAAGCTTGTAGTGAAAGCCAAGCTCATGACTTATCTAGGCATAGCATTTAATTTCCCATCTTCTAATATTTTCATGTGCTCTACCAATGCTCTGTTTATAAGCTCCCACACCATGTTTGAGAAGAATATATTTTCTTGATGCAAACCAACAGAAGAAGTTGCCTCTAAAACACAACCTATCACTAAAAAATACAATGAGCCTTTCAGGCTGTTAGCTCCTCCTCCCTCTTATGAGGACAACCATTCCCATTCTTGTTACCAATCTCCTTCATAAAGTCCCACTTCTCCTGTTCAAGGTCCCTACATGCCTTCTTCTCACCTTGGGCTCACATCTCCTACTACTCTGTGGAAACAATACCCTGACATGCCATCTCCTGTTCTTCCTGCTCCTTTCCAACAATTGGGCTGAGAGTGCTGAGTTCCTCATCACTCTAATAATATATATGGTGACAACTGACACTCTATCCAGTAGGAAAAGAACATTTAGGATCCCTCATGGTAGTGTAACATCATTGGAGAGCCAGGACCCTTGTCTTGTCCTGTGCCATTTATGCCAGATGAACTTCTCCAGTTATCCTGTTTTTTTTCTTTGCCCAGCTTCCCTTTGTTGCCTCTGATTCCTCTGACTGATTTAGAAGAAAATGTCAAGTGCTTGACTAAGAAAGAGGGAGCTGATTTCCTGGCATTTTTGATGTCAAAGGTAATTCCACCTCATCAGTTAGATACTGTAGTATCCAAACTACACTATGAATGGATCAATAAGGACATACTCCATCTACCCTCAGCTAAATGAAAGAAATGGGAAGCCATATGTCAATATGAGCTCAACATTCTTTGTAAATGACAAGTCTTTAAACTTGTTGACCCATCTAAGGAACAAAAGGTCATAGACAACTGATGGATCTTTAACATTAAATTTGACAGTTGTAAAAGAGCCCAACTAGTTGCAAAAGGCTTCTCTCAGGTTGAAGATATAGACTTCAATCAAATCTTCTCCCTAGTGGTCCAGTTTGAGACAATATACTTATATTATCCCTCATCACACTGGAAGATTGGTATATTGAGGCACTTGATGTGAGGAGTGCCTATCTATATGATAAGCTTAAAGAAGAGATCTTTATATGCCAACCTCAAGGCTTTAGAACCCCTGAGCAAGAGCATAAGGTACTCCACTTAAAGCATGCCCTATATAGCCTTAAACAAGCCAGACTTGCCTAGTGGGAGACTCTAAACAAGTCCATGAAAGAGCTTGAATTTGAGCACCTTAAATCAGACACTGGCCTCTTTCTTTACTGGAAGAAAAACATCTCCATCATTGTAGCCATAGTCTATGTTGATGATGCCCTTTTCTATAATTCATTTCAATCTATTTTAAAAGAGATAAAAGATAAATTTATGAGAAAGTGGGAATGTCAAGACCTAGATTTAGTAACTGAATTCCTAAATATGTAAATCAAGAAATATGGCTACATGATCTTATTAGATCAGTATGATTATCTTGAAAAAGTCCTTGACCACTATGGGATAACAAATACTAGATCTGCTCCTACCTCTCTACTCCAATATTATTACCCTATCTCAAATAAAGAACAAATAGATCCAGAATTCCAATCACACTTTCAAATGGTGATTAGATCCCTTCTATATCTAATGCTCAGCACTAGGTCTGACATAAGTTATGTCATAACTGTTTTAGCCAAGCAGTCTGCCAATCCTATTCAAGAGCACCTTGATAAAGTCATGTATATATGTTGATATTTAAATGGTACTTAATATTACTCACTTAATTTTAATGGAGACTCAAAAGCTAGATTAATTAGCTACATCAATTCTGATTGGGGTTCAAATTCCAATATCAAATTCTCTCAGATAGGCTGATTTATCCATCTGACTAACAGCACCTTTTCTTGGCATTTGAAGCAACAAGAATGTATAGCCTTTTCCTCAACAAAGGCAGAATATATTTCTTTATTTGATTACAGCAAATAACTGGTTTGGATTCATAATCTCCTAACTAAACTTGGGTATTCTTTTAAATCCATCCCACTCTGTAAAGACAATCAAGGTTCTATATTTATGGAATCAAATCCTATAACTGAAGCTTGGAGTAAACATATCTTCTTGTGATGGCATGGCATATGCAATTTCATTTGCAAAGAATTAGTAGAACTATTCTTTATTAAAGGTTTGAGAAATCCTGCCAATATACTTACAAAAAACCTTGGTAGAGTAAAGTTCCAGGAATTTATATCACAAATGGGGTTAGTCTTTTATGATAAACCTCAATAGATACCAATTTATATATTTATATGTTTACTTCACTTCACCTGCTACAAAATATGGGAGAGTGTTGAATTTCTTTATTTGTCATATCATAGTCACATGACCTCTGTACTTCATAGCTCCAACCTTACATTGGGGTTTGAATAGATCTTTTGAACTCAAACCACTTGCATCAACAAAAGCAGCCAGCTCCAGCACTTAACCAATCTGGTATGTGATCCTTCAGGCTAACACTCTCTCATGTGTGGCTTCAACACCAATCATGTATTGGCTCTTCCTTATAGAGCCATCCATCTAAACTCTTTCCCATGCTGTCAGATAACAGGTTTCCTCTGAGCTTCAAGTCATTTGACTTGTCCTCTTGTCCGATGACACAGGCTGTTCACGACTACCTGAGCTACCCACCCAGCAAAAGGGAAAGTGCAACCTGACAGAACACAGATTGTAGCTCCTGATATGTGTCAGGGAGAAACACATGGTGAACATCCGAGACACCATGACACTCCACTGTCTGGTAGAAGATGATATATATATGCGTCTTCTCTTCGCTTGCCAAAATTAAATGTTCTTCTTAGGCGCGGTGGGATGACAGGCATACTTGGGCGAGACGCAGAGCGCACCTCGAGAATCGAGACACTGGTCGCGGCCCAATGCGAGCTCGTTGTTGGATGAGGTGAGCCGAAAAAGGGAACATCATCATTGCAAGCAGTGTGAGATCATACTTATGGCGACAATTTGCCAGCAAGGAAAATCCGAAAAGTCGAACAAAGCTCAACTTCGAGCTCCGCGGCCTGGCTGAGGTCAACGTCCGAGAATAACGAAGCACGAGAGTCTGAGACGTGAGATACTAAACACCTCTAGCATCCAGCACAAAACGTCGGAGTAGAAAGTGTAAATGTCAAACATGAAGTCATAAGTCATTGTCCACTTCTCTCTCATGAGAAACCCTCGGCCCATAGTGCTGGCCCAGTATTGAGAGGGATGTTTGGCTCATCTTCAGCAATCAAGAGCGGACAAGTCCTCTGGTCCTAGTTGATAATGGGAAACTCTGACGGGTATACCCAAACGTAGTCGTCCTCGTCGTCGTGCTGCAATAGCTACTCACATCGCTGCCCTCGGCGTCCTCATCACGCTGTGATCGAATCGAATTAGTCTCACTAGCGTGTTCTGCCATGCACGCTATTTCTCTTCTTCACTGTCGTTATTGCATGGTGGTGGCACTGGTTCCCTCCTCGCCGTCCTCGTCATGTGGAGGTGGTACTGGCCGTGCGCCTCGCATTGTTGTTATCTGGTACGGGGATACTCGAAGTATCGTCGTCGCCCCTCGTAGTCATTGTCGTGGCCGTTGCGCTATGGCATTCTCCGCATTGTTGTCGTTGTTGCTGTACCATTGTGCTCGCTGCAGGCATGATGGTGTCGTTGTCGTGGTCTTTTTGTGGTAGTGGTGGTGGGCAGCGGTGACGACACTAGTCACTTGCCCTGCGAAATCGTGAATATCGTCTGGCACAGGGTCTTGAGGAAGGGAGATGTCACCGTCGCCACCGTTACGAGCTCTGTGGTAACGAAATTGGTGCACGAATGGCAAATGGGACGGTGGTTGCGTCGTCACCCGCCTCTCGTCGTCGCCTTCGTCGGGTCGCGGCAACGTTGGCCACACTCACGTCGTGTTATTGTCGTCATCGCCCCTGGGTGGTATTGGCCATGGGTCGACTTGTTGTGGTCAGCTGCGCTCAGTCGTGCCGGCGTCGTGGGGACATACTAGATCGTCTGCACCGGGCGTGCTGAATGGTGCAGAGATGAACGGTGGGAGATGGGCGGCGAAGATGACGAGCAAGAGTGTTGTCGTCGTCGTCGTACCAGTTATGCTATGCGGTGGCACATGCGTTACCGTTGCCGCTGCCCCTGTCGCGTCGTCACCAGCGTCTGGTTGTCATCGGAGCATCATGGTGGTGGTGTCTACCGCAGTCCTGTGTCCCGTAGTTGCGTACGAATGATTGCGTCTGGTCGTGTTGTGGTCAATTATTACCACGCGCGAGTCGAGCAGAGGCCAGACAAAGGATGAGGATGAGGGGACGACTGCGGCCTTCCTCTTGGCTCCTTCTATTACATCTTGACTTATATATCTATGGACTATTCAATACTTTCTTCTAGATATTAGGGTCTCGACGAAGGCTGAATTTGGTCTCTCGGTGGTCGAAACTCTCTGGATGGCGCGCCGGATTCAACAAGACAAACTTGCGCCGCTCACTGCATCGCAACCATCATCATATCCCAAGCCATTTGCAAGACAATACTGATATCAACTCGTCTTCGAGCGTAGTGCGTCCAAAAGCAATGGTCGTAGTAATCTGATGTTGATGAGGGCAAACACGTTCGAGGGCACGCACACCAGCATCCGAGATCATCATCTCATACTGCGTCCAACATCACGTCGCCAACATATTGCAAGATTCTCAAACTCGTCCTGTGCAGTATGTACACGATGAACTGGTTTCGCCCAAGATTCAGATGGCCTCTTTCTACTTTGGTCTCGCGGCCAATAATCACCCTCATAATCATCTTCTCAGCTGACGGCCTTTGTCTCCACATGTACCTTGTTGTTCACACCTAATGGACACAGGCAAAGTCGCTGTGAGCTACTGAATACTTGGGCCAACTACGGAAGTGATTCATGGATGCCTTTCGGTTTGAAACGTCTAGTTTCTGTATCCCGTCTCGACACCCTTGGGGTGTATCTTACACAGTATATGTGGTGCGTGCTTTATGTACTGCTAGCAATAGGATTGGTACTGCTAGATTGACGGTTGACTCTGTTGTGCTCATAAGTCTTGATCCGTCCGACGACAGGATGAATGTGGCCGACTGTGGTCACGTCCAAGTTGAGTACTCACTTCCTCTTCCACGAATCTTCGTCAACGAGGATCGAGATGGGGTCGATCGTGTCGTCTTTGCAGAAGTTTGGGGAACGTGAAGACTTGATCAGCACGTGAGTGTGTCATTGTAGAAGTAGGGCAGGGACGTATGCGGAGGGGAAGGCGGGAGAGGCGTTCCCTGCCAAATGCCTTGGTGGCTATGGGTGACAAACCAGAGATAGTGGTGTACTTGACGAAGATGGGTGAGGCGTGGGGCAGGGCAGAGATGAGACGGAGCACCTTGAGACACTGGCCGTGGCCCGACGCGAGCTCGTTGTCGGATGTGGCGAGCTGGGCAAAGAGGCGTTGTTGTGAGTGCAGTGTCATATGGCGAGGTGAAAGTATATCTTCGGACACAAGGGCTCGAGGCTGACTTGTCAATTGGAAGAACCTGCGTCACTCACATTGCGACCATCATCATATCCCAGACCATCTGCGAGGCAATTCCAACTCATCTTCGAGCGTGGGACGTCCAACATGATGCAATGGATGTAGAAATGCTATGGTGTTGACGATAGCGAACCAGTTCGAGGGTACACACAATAATAATCCATTATGTACTTCGCCCGACATCACGTTGCCAGGCAACTTCAACTAACTCACATCCTAGCACTGCAGTATGGACGAGCTCGTTCTATTTGCTCCCAAGGTTTAGGTAGCCTCGCTCTATTCTATTTGGGACTCGTAACCATATCACGAACATCACCATCATCACCCTCTTCTCAGCCAACCGCCTTCACTTCCAGATGCATGCTAGTGTTTCAGTCTGATAAACACAAGCTAAAGTCGCTGGCTGACCGCGGCAATGAAAGCACTGACTCATGGACCTCACAACAAAATAGTCACTCAGGTGCACATGGAGAAAGATAAATACCCCAGATATCATTCCACACTACCTTCTCTGTCATCAGTCTCATGTCCCTTCAGTTGCAAGCTGCTTTGCAACTCCTCTATTTAGGCAACTATGTATCTGGTATGGTCACCTATACATCCTCTGATATATCATTTTAATAGCCCTATGCAGTCAGTGTTGTCACTGCTGTTGTTTATGACTATTGTGAGTAATATGTCTGATCTCGTCTGTTACTGTTGTAATATCACAACTGCAGTCCTTGTCCTTCCTAGTGAGGTGTTGTCTCCTTTCTCCCCACTTTCACTGTGATCACTGACAGGCTGTGAAGATAGAGTATATTTGGGTGAGCAGTTGTCAATTATTACTCATCTATAATGATCCTGACCATTTTATAGTATAAGCCTTGGACATGGGTCTCCATGATGTTTCTCCTTGTGTGTACAAGTATTCAGGTGGTTCCACATGTTGTAGTCTGACTTGTCCAATAGGTCCGTTATGTTGGTCTCACTTGGGCTATGTAGGTGTCAGATTAAACTACCATAATCCGTTTAAATATGATTGACTTGAAATTCATTCTCAAGCTTAGTCTCACTTGGTATACTCAAGGGTTTAGGGCTAGTTCATTTGACTCACACAATGCACTTACAGCTGGCTCTACGTTTATTCCAGGGTCTCTAAATGTCAGTTTTTCACTTTGAATTTTGTGTGTTACTGATACCTTTTCTCTAATAGATGTATGTATATACTTAATATATGAAGTCATACATTTTTAATATCCAATAGATGTAAGGGTGTTATCTTGTAATGAATACATAAAAAGGCATATACAGTATTATCTCCAAGGTACTGCAATTTTACATTTATTACCTTGGGTATATCTGATCTTTCTTTATGCTGCTGATTGTAAGTGATCTCACTCTTTCACTTTTCACTATATTGATTTGTGTCATAGTGGTAATGGTTCTTCGTATCTATGCAATGTGGAGTCGGTCCAAGTCAATTCTATGGTTCCTCCTGTTCATTTATGTGGTTCAAGTCATCTCTGGCATTTATTTTGTGGCATTCTATTACACTTCCAATACCCATCACTCAGGTATGTTCTTGTCCATCTGAGATTGATGGTCATTGTCTTTATTTATGTTCTCAGTGATAATCAGCCAAGTTCTTGATTTTTCATTTTGCAATGACTTGGTTGTGAATGTTGCACCAACATATTTCCTGTACTATGAAGTCCCACCACTTGTTCTTAGTGCTGCATTGTTAATTCTTGCTGTCTTTCAAACCCTCAAACAATCACTTCAAATGTATCAAGCCACCAAGCAGTGGCAGCCCAACCAGTATATGCAGTTGCTGGTGAGAGATGGGATAATTTACTTCATTATGTACGTCCCTTTACCTCTATCCACTTAACTTGGAGTACGAGTGCAATAACTGACTACCATATATTTTCCTGGACACTCAGGAATACCTTCAATAACATCATTGGTATAATCCCAGCCCAGATTGTACAAAGTAATGATGTAGTGCTCATCTTGCTCCTGGTTACCTACATTATGATGACCTCCATGATGCCTCGGTTCATCATCAGTGTGCGGAAGCTGTATGAATGTGACCTCCATGGCTGCTGGCAGGGGGCTGATACTGGTTTCGGTGTCATGTCTCACCCCAGGGCCAGCCAAAATACAGCCATGTCCTCAATTGCATTCGCTGATGTGACTCCAGACAGGGAGGATCAGGATCAGGTAGTGGAGGGCAGCACAGATTATGCAGAGGAGATTCTTCTCGAGCCCCGAGGGGAGAGTACACTTCAGGCCTGAGCAGCCCGTGGGCCTCAGAGTTGGGACGTGGACAGCAATGACCCTGAATATTTATTTCGCTTGCGGATGTGTTTCGTCTTTTCTTTTTTGGCTCATGCATTGATGCTATTTGCATATATACCTATGATCGTCTTCCTTGTTTAGTGTGCTATATATTGGTCAATGAAAATGTCGCTGCCAGTCATGGTGCAAATACCATACATGTTCATTGGTATCACATTAGCTCTGTTTTTCAAGGAGCCCACCCCATTTACTAGACAATGGATTCCAGGAGAGGCCCACATTCATGCGCAACATAGTTGATTCAAAGTTCATGGTATGTTATTTTGCACTTGGATGATGAGCAGACAGCTAACAGTGGACTTGCAGTGAGACAACACTGCTGATGTGTAGGTGATATACTGACAAGCAGGAGAAACCGCGGGCCAGCAATCTTTATTGGAGGCGTCGTGACGAGGCATGCAGTTCTGGGGCTCGACTGCTAAACGAGCAACGGGCACCATAGCAGGATAGAAATGACCAGACGCCTGGGTACTCGCTTGCAGCGACGCGGGATTTGCAGGTTGGGCTCAGGCGTCCACCCATATCCAGATTCTGTCTTCCTGATGAGGATTCCCCTCTGCGCAAAATGAGCACGGTGCATGAATCTTTCTATTATAGTGTCAATATATGTGGCATACTTGGGAGACTGACAATGTGGTCTAAACAGCCGGAGTTTCAGTACCAGCGAGAAGAACAGAGGGTGGGCGCACTTGCATGTTGTCAAGTACATGAATGACGACCCCAGTGAATCGCGACCGGTGCAACACTAGTAAGTGAGCATGAAAACGCACATAGTCCTGCCCTCTGCCAGGCGATGACCTACGCTATTGGGGATTACACCATCTCCCGACTACATAGGACAAATTCAAAGACAAGCCTTCCCCGAGCATACGTCCCAAGCATGCCGATTAGTCACAAGAACAATGAACAATCGCCTATCAAAAACTGATTCTTAGGCAAATGTTCTCAAAGCTGACATCTGGTTTAGCTTTCAGTCGCGGTCCGTTGCGTGCAGTTTTCAAATATTGACTGCTCCGCTCTCGTAAGTCTTGTGGACAGCTAGCGTCATTCTCAATGGTGCAAGCTAGATAGGGACATGAATGATTGTGTGCCAGGGCGAAATATACACAAGAACGTTCACAGCAAACAGAATGAATACATGAATTCCTGTGGTGGAGCAAGGGCGTCCTTTGCACTAGATTCTAGAGATGCGAACACCCAGCCATTCAGCATAGAGACCATGATCATTTTCAACAGTGTAGACCCCCCAAGCGCAAGGAGCGCAGAGGACAGAGTGAACTGGTAAAATCATAAACAGAAACATCAACGAACGCCACTTGAGGACACGCTCAATATGAAGCATGCGCACCGGCAACATTAGCCCCTTGGACGTGTCTTTCGCCGACAAGTACAGGGATTGGTGTAATCGTGTCATCTTCACAGAAGAGGGTAGTAGTGACCTGAGGGCGAGGGAGGTTGGAATAGCATAATCCCAGGTGAGAAAAGGAGGGAGGGAAACGCGGAGAGGCGTTCACTGCTAAACGTGTTGATGATAGCGCGCACCAGACCATCAATGGCGGCGTACTTGACGAGGACAGGAGAGGCGCAAAGCAGATCAGAGAGGAGCCGGAGTGCCTCACTGAGACCAAGACCCGATGTGAGTTCGTTGTCAGACCTGGGGAGGAGGCGTTGTTGCGTGTACAAGGTCATATGGCCCCATGAAAATAGGCAAGGAATGGGCATCTAAAGAGTGGAACCTAGGTATCGACAACTTCATCGAACACATGCTCGAGGCCGACTAGATTGAACGTGTTGGGCTTTTGTTGATTTTGGTTGACCTTTTGCTGAGGTTGACCTCTGAGAATAACGAAGTACGAGAGTCTGAGACGTGTGAGATACTAAACACCTCTAGCATCCATCCCAAAAAAACATTTTACAAAACTATACAGCACAAAACGCCGGAGTAGAAAGTGTAAATGTCAAACATAAAGTCATAAGTCATTGTCCACTTCTCTCTCATGAGGAAGCCTCAGCCCATAGTGCTGGCTCAGTATTGAGAGGGTTGTTTGGCTCATCTTCAGCAATCAAGAGCGGTCAAGTCCTCTGGTTCTAGATGATAATAAGAAACTCTGACGGGTATGCCTAAGCGTAGTCATCCTCGTCGTGCTGCAACCATTGTTGTCCTGAGGCGGCGTCCTCATTGAGTTCTGTTGGCTTTGGCCACACATCGCGTCATGGTCAGGCTGTGATCGAATTAGTCTTACTGGCGTGTTCTGCCACGTACGCTATTTCTCCTCGTTGCCATTGTTGCATGGTGGTGGCGCGTGTTCCCTCATCGGCTCCTTGTCATGCGGAGGTGGTACTGGCCGTACGCCCCGCATTGTTGTCATCTGTCACGGGGATATTCGAGGTGTCGTTGTCGCCCCTCGTTGTCATTGTCGTGGCCATTACACCGAGGCATTCTCCGCGTTGTTGTCATTGTCGCTGTACCATTGCGCTCGCTGCAGGCATGATGGTGTTGTAGTCATAATATTTTTGTGGTAGCGGCAGCAGGGAGCGGTGGTGGTACTAGTCATTGTCCCTGCGATACCGTGAACATCGTCTGGCACAGGGGTCTCAGTGAAGAAGGGGGACGTCACCATTGCGGGCTCTGTAGTAACGACATTAGCGCACACATGGTACAAGAGGTGTGCGTCGTGTCAGCCGTATGTCAAGTCGAATGGGCGGGCCTTTGTCACCATCCTGCAGGGGGGCATGCGTCGCCCCCACTGTTGTTATTGCGTCGTCACCCGCCTCTTGTCATCGTCTTCGTTGGGCCGCGGTGGCGTTGGCCACACGCTGTCGTCGTTGTGCCTGGGTGGCATTGACCACAGGTCGGGCAGAGGAGTCAGACGATGGCAGCCTTCCTCTTGGCTCTTTCTATTGTCCTCTGTATTACATCTTGACTTGTATACTACTCAAGGATCTCGACGACGGCTGAATTGAATCTCTCGGCGGTCGAAACGCTCTAGAGCGGTCGCACGGTGCGCCGCATTCAACAAGACGCACTTGCGCCGCTCACTGCATCGCAACCATCATCATATGCAAGACAACACTGATCCCAACTCATATTCGAGCGTGGTGCGTCCAAAAGCAATGGACATAGCAATCTGATGCTGATGAGAGCAAACACGTTCGAGGGCACGCACACCAGCATCCGAGATCATCATCTCACACTGCGCCCAACGTCACGTCGCCAACATATGGAAAGGTTCTCAACTCCAAGTGAACGTCCTGTGCAGCATGCACACGATGAACTTGTTTCGCCCAAGATTCAGATGGCCTCTTTCTTCCACTTTGGTCTCGTGACCAATAGTCACCATCATAACCATCCTCTCAGCTGACGACCTTTGTTTCCATATGCGCCCTATTGTTCACACCTAATGGACACAGGCAAAGTCGCCGTGAGCTAACGAATGCTTGGGCCAACTGCGGAAGTGACTCATGGACGCCTATCGGTTTGAAACATCTAGTTTCTGTATCTCGTCTCGACACCCTTGGTGTGTATCTTACTTACACAAGAAATTTTTCAGGATGAACGCTGGCCACATCAATTTATTCGGGCTACACGACGGACTTTTTGGATGGTGGGGCAGTTCACTCTTTCCATCGAAGAAAGACGTATCATCTCCACCCCTCATTTCGTGTTGCTTCGCGACGAAAGAGCACCAGCTTCGATCACGCTTGGCTCTTCTTTCCAAAGCTGTCCATCGAAACCCCATTTCCCATACCATCCGATCACGGATTTTATCCAAACTTCAACTATTTGGCCTGCCTTTTTACCTGATGACTGTCTATTCACGACTACAGCTACCCACCCGGGGAGAGGGAGAGTGCAACTTGATGGAACATGTACTGGTGAGCTTCGGGGTGGGATCAACCATGGTTCCAATTGTTTATTCTGGCATTGCAGATAGCCGCATGATGGACTTCTGTGGATGGCAGGACAATTCACACGCCCTTATCAAATATATTAACTCCATGCCTCTTTTCGGGAACAAAAATGAACTAAAATGTTCTTCCGCCCATCGCCCTGGTAATTCATTGTTTCCTACTGATCATTTTGCTTGTTACCTTGTGATGAAATATTCATTCATGCTGTGGTCAGAAGGATAAATACCTTGATATCATCCCATGCTACCTTTCTCATCTTTGGTCTCATGTCCTCTCAGCTACAGTCCACTTTGCAACTCCTCTTTTTCAATAACTGTGCAACTGGTATGACTATTGATGCATCCATTTGAATGTTGTTCTGATAGACTACTTTAGTCAGCATTCTCACTGCTGTCATTTATGACTATTGTGGGTAGCCCATCTAACTCTGTGTCTGCTATTGTTGTGATGTCACCACTGCAGTCCTTACTTTCTCTAGTGAGGTATTATTCTATTTCTTCTTCATTTTCACTATGATCACTGATAGGCTGTGAAGAAAAGGTACATTTGGGTGAGCAGTTGTCAATTATCACCCATTGAAAATAATGCCAACAGTTTTACAGTCCAGGCCTTGGACATGGGTTTCTACAATGTTTGTCCTTGTATGTAAAAGTATTCAGGTGGTTTAGCTCACATGTTTTGAATTGACTTGTCAAATATTAGATCCGTTATATGGGCCTCACTTGGGCAATGTGAGTATACAAACTAAGCTACTAATGTGCATTTAAATATGACATGGAATTCATTCACAAGCTTAGTCTCACTTGGTATGCTCAATAATTTAAATCTATATCATTTGACTGATCTATTCCAGATGGAAGTGCATTTATTCCAGGACCTGTCAATGTTAGTCTTCCACTTTGGATTTAATCCATCACTGATACTTTCACCTGGTAGATGTATGTACAGTACCTAATATATATATGTGAAGTCATGGATGGCTGACATCCGATAGATGTAAGAATGTTTTGGCTTCCTTACAACCAGGATAATGAACAGCACACATTATTACAAAGGTGCTGCAATTACCCTTGTACAACTATGGTCATTTTTTATCTTCCTTTATGCTGCTGATTGTGAGTGATCACATTTATGCACTGTGCACCATGTTGACTTGGGTTGCAGTAGTGATGATTTTTCGTGTCTATGCAATGTGGAGTTGCTCCAAATCAATTCTATGGTTCCTGCTATTCATTTATATGATCTAAGTCATTACTACTATCTATTTTGAAGTGGTTTATGACAATCCAAACACACATCTCTTAGGTATGTTGTCTTATTTTAGATTCATGACTATTTTTTCCATTTGTTTTCCTAGTAACAATCAGTGAAGTTCTGGACTTTCCATTTTGCAATATCTTGGCTATGAATGTTCCATCAACATATTACCTATGTTATTAAGTCCCACGACTTGCTCTTAGTACTGCACTATTGGCTCTTGCTATTTTCCAAACCTTCAAACAATCACTTGAGATGTATCAAGCAACAAAACAGTGGCAGCCAAACCAGTACATGCAGCTACTAGCAAGGGATGGAATGATTTATTTTGTGGTGTAAGTTCTTTTACCTTTATCCATTCCATATTTCAACTTCAGCTGGTATATATTGACTTTACTGAACCCCCAGAATTACATTTGATAATATCATTAGCATACTTCAACCCCAGAGTACTATTATCAATAGTGACATTATACTAATTCTAACCCCACTAACTGATATTATGACAGCCATCCTGATGCCTCAGTTTATCATTGGTGTGCGGGAGCTGTATGAGCATGACCTTCATAGGCACTGGCAGGGGGTTGATACTGGTTTTGGCATCTTATCTCATCCTGAAGCTAGTCAAAATCAAACCATGTCTTCAATTGCATTTGCAGATGCCTCTCCAGCCAGAGAGGATCATAATGAAGTGGCAGAGGGTGGTGGTGATGATGGAGAGGAGATTTGTCTTGAATCCAGGGAAGAGGGTATGCTTTCAGCCTGAGCACCACAGGGCACTTGGAGTAGGTACAGGAACCAGGTAAAGACAACAGTTCTTTGAATATTTATTTTGCTTGCAAATGTATATATTTTCACTTTTGCCTCATATGTATATATATATGTCACCTGCAGATATGCTTCTCCTTTTTTTATTTAGTGTGAAAAATGAACAAATTGTCTTGATGGAACACTTTGGAAACCATTCCAAGTCTGAATTTTCAATGGTGGCATTGTTTGGTTGCTTTGAGAATGTTATATTGATTTGTGTGCTTTTTATTAGCCCAGATGTCTATATGAAAATGATTTTTCTTTCATCCACCTATCCTGTGAGTCACTGAGGAAATGCAATTACCTCCTCTAGAAGGAGATATTAATTGCATGTTCAAACACATTCAAGAAACTCACAAACTTGTGCAGATTTATGACCTTGTTTTCCAGTCAGTATGTGGGCCAGTGTGTTGACAAAATAATCATTAAAATAAAATGGTTTTTTAGAGATGGTTTGTACAATTACAGAGGTTTAGGGCTGTTCAAAAATACATCATCACCATTTGAATGCTATTCACCTTATTGTACAGGGTCAATGCCTCTCTTCCTCAAGCTTCAAGAAAAATTTACACATGCCAACAGTCATTCCCACCTTCATGCATCTGATCTTTGACATGTCACAACCAACATTCCATACACTTCATTAGATACAGCCAGATGTTCACCTTCAAACTCACCATTAAAGCAGCAGAGGCATCTCAGCTTACTGATCTATATGTGGGCCCCATCAAATCCACTAGTAGCCTAGAACCACAACAATCTTGTGTAACAGTCTGTATATGTATATAAGCAATGCACAGATCCATGATTGTGTTGAGGCACTGAGTCAGGCTGGGAATTGTTAGTGAGATATATGATTGTCCAGATGGTTCAAAGCAAAGCTCCTTCTGACTGATATCAAGAACACCACCTTGAGATGCTGACAGTCCAGCTCTCAGTACAAATACCAACTCTGAACACAACAACACACCTTGAATTCCTGATTACCACCTGACTTAGGATAAAACTGACTACAATACAGTTCATGTCTGCACCTGACAACAGTGTTTCCAAGTTGGCTGAATGTGCCCCATCCTTGTACAGTATGGACCATTGGCCCCTGGCAAGCAGAAGGTGAAACTGGGGCCCAAGTGTCACTGACTTATACTGAAAAGTAATGGGCCAAGCATACAGTATGCCACCAGACAAAGAATAAACACACTGGAGTGTAAACACATGTACCAGTTAGGGACATGGGATTCTCTAGTTAAAGCTCATGCACTCATGGGAGTCTAAGGCCACTGTTGGAGTCACATTTATTGAAGCTAGTGCCTATTCTAGTGAAATTACGCACCTATTAGCATAAGTAGGCCCATTCTTTCTTGTTCTGTCATCTGGAAAGCGCACTTGTTACGTTGCCTTTCACAAGGGTTTTGCGAGCCTACGCGAGGCCTATGGGAGGGTAGAACTTGAAATCTGCTTCTCCTGCGTCAAACATAGAACACATCATCTGCTAACTTACGCGCTCAAAGAGTGCTCGTTGGGCAGGCTATAAGTGGGAAAGTGCCGTACCATTGCACTCTCGTCCAATCAGAGTTTCTGCTAGCCGGTTTTTTCCGACAGACTGTTTCAATGTTGCCGCTGTCGGTCCCTCCATACTATAGACTGCTGATTCTTGTTCCAATAAATGACGTGGTTTTTTCGCCGGGGGGAATAGTAATATTATGAGCTAAAGAGACGTCTCCTTCAGAGTCCATAGGTGTGTCTAACTGCTCCTCGTCCCGATCAATGTTCAGCGAGAGCTAATGCCAGGTGCCGAGGTTTGGCGCATCATATCCTGGATATATACACATTTGATATAACATGAATCCTAATCTGCGTTACTACACGACGGTCGACTCCCGATCAAACTTTGCTTCCTGCGGTTCGCCTCAATTGCTTCCAACCTTAGCTCTTCGTGTCTGTACCGCTGATATCCATGTGCCGAACAATCCCTGCGAGGTTTCTTCCCAGAACTGGGTAGAGAGATAAGTGGCCGAGGAGGCGTTGATGCGAGTGTGGGGTCATAGTATGGCGCTGAAAAAAAAGGCAAGGAATGGGCATCTAAAAGGTCGAACTTTGGACGTCGATGTCTCTGGACATGACCTCGTGGCCTAGATGGGACAAATTTGGGTCGCTTACATTGCAACCATCATCATCTCCCAGGCCATCTGTGAGGGACAACGACGTTAATTCCAACTCATCTCCATGCATCCAAAAGCCACGGGCATAGCAATGTGATGCCGATGACGCCGAGCAGGGCGCACACCAAGAGATGATCATCTAGTATCATGCTCACTGACATCGTGTCGTCAACTAACATTACAGAGCTCTCAACATCGAGTGAACGCCCCGTGTAGTATGGACGAGCTCGCTCTATATGTGTGTGAGATTGGCCCTCACTTCGTTCCAGTTGGGGCTACTGTCCCATATGCCTGGAGCAGATATTCAAGGGGCCATCGGCCACATCTCTTCTGGCCGAACGGAAACTTTGAAAGTTGGCCGCCTAGGTTTTAAGATGTAGTACGCAGTATCTCTACCATTTTCCGAATCGTGTCACGCATTCGCTAGCACAGACCTCCAATCATGCCCCACGTCGAAATATCCTACAAGGCCTGATGACGTGGGAGACAGCCCAGCAAGTCGCAAACAGTACTACTCACGTCGGGCTTCAAGAACTTATCCAACTCAAGAATGAACAAGGCGAACTGAGTTCAAACGACGAACGTTCGGGTGTCCCGACCACGCTTTGTCCTCTTGACCCTGATCTGTTGCATCTACACTGGAAACACTGCGTGTGCATGCCAAGAGGGCATCGTGCCGATTCCGAGCAGATGTTCATCGTCATGCTCCAAGTTCATGGGACTTGAAAGTCAAGGATCTGTACCTCGACTCAATGACCACACAACAATTCCGAATAGTCTATCATCGGGTTTGACGTAGTGGAGATCAACCTCGAGACAAAGAAGTTTTACCAGACGCTTCTAGGCAGAGTCCGACAGCGACAAACCATCTGCAGACCCATGTCCCCGCCCTACCCTACCTCATCTACACCATAAGAACCAAAGCTTTTGATAACCGAGTGAATGAACGAGATTTGATTCGCGCTCATGATTGCATGTGTAATTCAGATGTCCTAGTTATACCTTTCTGGTCTCGTATCCAAATGTATCTTGTATAGGCTCAAAGGAATGTGAACCATGCGTCTTTGTTGTGATGGTCGTGTAATGGTTCTGTGCCATGTTCAACAGAGAAGACGATGTATATTCTAGTTACTCGAGTGTGCGAACTGCAAACACCGAGTCATATCCATTTTCAAGAAAAAATACATGTCTGACTCACTCCTGAAAGCATCCCCATCTGGCGTGATTCTCAGCTCCCCAATCAAACCAGGATCGTATCCTCTCCCCGCCTTTCGAGACGGATCTCTGTGTCATGAACACCACCTTCTGCCACTGGTTCCTCGCCCTCTTCACCTGGGAGGACATCCACACACGCAATCTCAGACATCACCAAATCCTGACCGGCGCCGTGTTGAGAAAAGACGCCAAAACCAGTGTCGACCCCCTGCCAGTAGCCATAGACTCGGTCTCGCTCGTACAGTTCTCGCATATCGATGATGAACCGAGGCATCATGGGGGCCATCGTAACGAAACTGATTGTGAACAGGACCATCAATGTGGCACTGCCGACCACCTGGACTTGGTTCTGGACAATATTGATAACATTGGTGAGAGTGTTTCTGCCAGACATTCCGGGGAATATGTCGGGTCGTCAGTTCTTGTGTAACACGTCAACAGAGGGACCTACACAAAGAAATAGATAATGCCATCCCTCGCTAGCAGTTGCATGTACCGATTCGGCTGCCATTGCTTCGTTGCCTTGTACATTTCAAACGCATCCTTCATGGTTCGCAAGACGGCAAGAATGAAGAGAACTGCGCCAAGAACAAATCGCGGAATCCCAGCACACACGTAATATATAGGTGGCACATTGATGGTCAAGCCAATGCAGTAAGACATGTTGAATACCTGGACGATTGTCACTGTGAATATGAGTTATTGGAGATCACACAATGTTCATTATACATCCAAAAACCCATTCTGAGTTCGAAGTGAAGGCGTACCTGAAAAGTGGGTATTGGGATTGTCGTAGATTCCATGCAGGATGATAGTAATGATAACTTCTGATGCATAAATGAATGAGAGGAACCACAAGATGGGTCTGGATCGATTCCACATTGCATAGACACGGGAAATCATCACAACTGTAACATAAATTAGCATGATAGAAGGCGGAGTATCAAGGGGGTAAATGACTCACGATCAGCAGCGCAAGTGAACACAGCAAACGTCCAGCTTGCTACTAGGAAGATTGCAGTGCCTGCGGGATGTCATATGCTAGTTTGATGCTGTGCGTGTGAATATATCAACACACTTACAACTATTCGGGCATTAGCAGTCCAAAACATCTTTCAAGCACTGGGTACTTACCTCTATTGAGGCGAATTTATCAACAATAGGATAGATATCAAGTGAAAGAACTGACTTTCAGAGGGCCAGGAATGAATGCACTCCCGTCTACAAAGAATGAGTTAACAATATTGGATTAGAACTCCCGAACATACAGAGTGCATTCGTCCTAGAGAATGTGCCCAGAGTCAGTCATACGTATGGATACCCATGCCATTTGTAGACCTACACAGCCCAACAGAGACCGATATAACGGACCTATCAGAATGATTAACCTGGACTATACGGGCTGTACTATCAAAAATAGCTGCACGCACGAAGAGGAATGTCGTGGATACCCAGGTCCAGGGCCTGCACTGTAAATTTGTTGCAGATGTTGTATCCATACGGTAAACAATGACAGCTCACCCAAACATGTTCTAACTTTATGGGTCGTCAGCGATCCGGTTGACAGTGGAAGAAAAAAACATAAAACAACCTCGCTTGTGAAGGTGAGGGCTGCAGTTTTGACATATAGTCAGAAAATGAGCCGCACGTGGACATGTTACTGACCGTAGTCATATACGACTGCAGTGATGATAGCGACTGAACAGGTTTATCAGTCAGCATCAATGAATAAATGAAGATCCATACTAGGGGTATAGTTGTTCAAAAGGACGAGCTCTAGAGCGTATTGCGAGTCGTAGGACATGAGATTGTGAACAGCAAAACTTGAAGTATCTTCATATTTATCTTGATTCGTTTCATGAATGGGTACCTCACAGCAATGTCTGAAGAACCATGGGCCATGCAGTTGCCGTCTTAACCTCATGCCAACCTGCCGGGCAATAGGGCAGAGGGTGGCAAGGTCCCTGTGCCGTGATTGGATCACCCTGCGCAAGCCATGGGATGTTAGTGGCTCCGAGTGCCGGAGTCACAGCAATTTCTCAGGGAAGTTGGTTCCAGGCTCCTACTAATGATGGGACTCGATCAGGAGACAACATACAGATGCCCTGCACCATTTACACTGCGATCACCACCATCTCCCCAGCCGCATGCACAATGAGCCCGTTCTGCTGACGCCTCAGAAGTAGTATCTGCATGGTCTCACACCAGGACGTCAGTCCTCAAATGACCTCGCTTTGTTCCACTTAGGGCTCACTGCTAGTAAACGAATTGCCTCACAAACATCGCCTTCAGATGCACCCTGATGTTTCCATTTCACATCTAATGAATACGGGCAGGAGTCGCCGTGAGCTAGTTAATACTTGGACCGACCGCGGAAATAGAAGGACTGATTTATAGACGCCTTATCCGTTCCGAATGTCTAGTCTCTCGGGTCGAGGGTATTCTGTCTCGACATCCATGAAGTGCACATCGCCTAATGCATCTTTCCCTGCAGAGGGCTTTCAGGGTGAGCCCTTGTCACATTAATTTATTTGGACCACCTGACGAACTTTTTGAATGGGAGGGAGAGGTCACGCCTCAGGCTTAGGCGGCTGAGGCACTCCGAGTTGGCTCAAGAACCAGGCAAGAATGGCAGTGATATTTGTGGATGCGTGCCTCCTCTTTGTTGGCTCATGTATATTTATGCTGCCTATCGACATGCCTAGCGCAAATATACATGTTTGTTGGCATCCATGAGCTCTCCTTCTCAAGAAGCCTTTCTTTTGCCAAGGAGCTGACCCTTTTTTCTGGGCCATGGATTTCAGCAAGGGCCTGCATTCGTGCCCGATATGGTTGAGCTTCCTCGTACGTCGCCTTGCACTTAGACAATGGGCATACGGGCAATGCTGGACCGCTGGTGAGATAACGCTGCTAGACCAGAGTGGATATACTGACAAGCAGTGGAGATCCCAAGCTGGAAATGTCGGTATGGGATCTGCGGCTACGGTATTCGATCACGAATCAGCAATGGGCGTCATGGCAGGGCTGAAACAACGAGGCACGCGGACTGCCTTGTTTGTATTGACCTGCTCGTCATCCTACCCGACGACATCGCAATACACGAGGGATTGCAACTTGAGCTCACGCGTGCGCCTGAGTCCGACGGTCTCCGTTTCGATGTAGATCGTCCTGTGAGCGTAACAAGAATGGACCGTGGGTCCACTTCCCTCTATGACAACATAGTATGTTTAGAAGACTGACAATGTGTCGCTGAAGAAAGTTGCGAGGCGGTGAGTCAGGAGAGTTGAAAGGAGTAGGTGCGTCGCTCAGCTCACATGTATCACGACATGCGGAGCATGTGTATGGACACTCTCATCTTCTCGAGCATTGAAACTCCCGATCTTTGATTTACGCGCACATGCCCGTGTTGTCCAAGACGGCGAACGAGGATGTGGGTTGGGATGGTGTCCAACCCAGGCTCAGCACTTTGACGATGCGCAAACGCGTCAAGAGAGATACCGCTCTGGACAGCAATACGACCACGTGCAGACGCAAGACCAGCGAGAGTATCACGACGATGCCTGCCCACCAGAGATCGCGACCATCAAAGGCGGCGAGTCTGGCAAGGTGATCGACAGTATGGTGGACGACCTGCACCCAACGACTTCGACATGAAGCGTGCACATGCACGGCACGAGCTCCTTCCACGGGTCCTCGTCGACGAGGACTGGGGCGGGGTCGACCGTGTCGTCTTCGTGGAAGTCGAAGAGGGAAGGGCATCCCCTGCCAGATGCTAATTGTTGGCTATGGGCGCAGAGTGGACGGCGGTAGGCTTGGCGTAGACAGGCGAGGTATGCGGCAGGGTTGAGATGAGATAGAGCACCTCAAATTGAGGACACTGATCAAGGCCCGACGCGAGCTCGTTGTCGGATGAGGCAAGCTGAGCGAGTGGTCCTTTGTTACGACTATATTGCGACAATTTGCGAGTAGACCAAACCCGAGATTGTTTGGGAAAAACAAGTGTCTGTTCCTTGGCCCGCTGCCTATTTCGCAGTTTTCCCTTCACGCATATCAAGTTAGAGTATGTAAACTGCGGCTCCAATTTGCCACAAGTTTTCTGCCAGTTCCGCCCAGCCACCTCTTGTTTTGTATTAACCCGCTCGTCAACTCCAGGATGTCTCCCTCACCCACCCGTTTCGCCTGCAGCCTTCACATTCCTCACGTCGCTCGGCCCATCATGAGGTCGAAAGATACAAGTGTTGCAACTGAAATATCTCACCCGCTCAGCAAACGATGGGCCACAACACTGACGAGAGCGGAGTGACCAAAACTGTTGAAAACTAGACATAGCAGACTGCAACTGAAAGGTAGATCAGATAATGTCTGTCAGAGGATCAATTTCTGATGGGTGATCATTCATTCTTATGAGGTTGATCTGTGTATCCTGTTACCAATTAGTGCGCATGGGTGGTATTCTTATGTGAAATTTATGGACGTTCTGCATGTGGTGCGAGCCAGGAAATCGCGGATTTTCTTCGTGATCATAGTGTCCCGGTGTACTTCTCGTTCCAATCAGCCCTCGGGAAGTATCAACGCGGAAAGTGGGTCTGATAATTATCAGTAGTTCAGTCGTCGTCCTCCTGAACGTGGCCAAAGATGACTTCACTCTCGACAACCAAGCTAATATAAAGGAAATGAGTAATTGCGCACCAAAGTAAAGTAAACAGAAGGACACCAACAGACAAGTACTAGGCTTCTTGGTTGACTGTGGTTTTCCCTGAGGTGGAACGGAGGCGTCCATTATCGTCAGCTCTCTGTTTGCTACACTAGAAATAGCGATTGAAGATCGAGACCGAGTTTTGCATCAGACGTGGGCTCGCTTCCAGCGTAAATGGTTGTACTGCCAGTGACAAGATTGTACTAGATCGATGACTGACCTCAGTGTTCTCGCCACTCTTGCGCGTTCGGCGATGAGATAAACGTGGCATGTTTGGGTTGAATGCCCACTCGGGTGCACTAGCCAGGCTCTGAGAGGACGCAGCCATCAAACCATTCGTGGCTGTCCAGCGCTGATACCGCCGACAATAGAGAGAGCACAGGGCACAGGGTCAACTAGTCGATGGACTCCATTCGACCATGAACACGCTCTTGACATGATCCTTTTCACCAGAACTGAGACCAGGTTAATCGTGTTATCTTCTTGGTAGAAGAGGGAGTGGTGAGCTGGATGAGGTCTGGAGTCCGACAAAGTCAACTTGTTGTCAGACGGGGCTGGCTGGCAGGTGAGATATGAATGCGACCGTGGGTTACAGGTAACCAAAAAGTTGTTCATGCGACGTCGCCAGACACAGCGCAGGAGTAGGTGAAGAATGTATAAGCACGACTCACGAAAAAAATGGGGGGAAGGGGAACTGGGGCGGGGCCAATGCAGGATGGGGATCGGGCGGGATGCAACTATGCTGAGAGGGGACGATGAGTCAGCTTACAATGTAACATGCCGCTTAGCTCGCACGTTGTCACTCAGTCACAGACAGACCCTTGATAGCCACTTACCAGGCACTTCCAATTCATCTTCAAGCGCGGTGCATCCAAAAGCAATGTACGCAGCAACGTGACGTTGATGACGGCGAACCAGTTTGAGAGCGCACCAATCTACTGTCAACGTCATGTCGCCAACCAACATCGGAAAGCTCTCAACTTCAAGTGCACATCCTGTACAGTACGTGCACGACGAGCTCGCTCTATTTTTGCCTTAGATTTAGTTAGCCCTCCCTTTGTTATACTTGAGGCTCACAGCCAATGATTACCACACCGAGCGGCGCCGGCGGCTCTGATATTGCGAACATCACTATCATGATCATATTTGGTGTTTTCATATCACATTTATGAACACGGGCAAAAGTCGCCGCGAGCTAGTGAATACTTGGGCAGCTGCGGAACTTGAACGCCTATCCGTTTCAAACGTTGAGTCTCTTGGGTCTAGGGTACTCTGTCTCAACATTCGTGAGTTGCCTGTCATCTAATGCACCTTATTCACGCAGGAAAACTTTCGGGACCACCCCCAACCCCATATATTTATTCGGGCCACACACCACAAACTCGTGTGATGTATGGCGGGACAGCTCATTCCCCATCAAAAAAGACAGATGTATCATGTTTGTGCCTTTTTTCGAGAACAGAAATTGACTAAAACGCTCTTTGTCCCGTTGCATTGCTCATTGTTTCCGCTCTTCATTTTTAATGTCGCATCACGGCGAAATAATCATTCAGGGCGCAGACGGAGGAAGATAAATACCTTAGATATAGGCTAATAGCCCCACACCACTTCTGTCTTCTGTCCCATGTCCTCTCAACTACAGTCCGCATTGCATTTCCTCTTTTCCAACAACTATGTATCTGGTATGGCTATTGATATATCTTCTCGAATATTGTTCTGATGACCCAGTGTAGTCAGTCTCACCACTGCTGCTGTTTATGACTATAGTGAGTGATCTCATTTGGCTTGTGTTTGCTACTGTTGCAATGTTGCAACCACAGTCCTTGTCTTCCCCAGTGAGGTGGGGCTCTGTTCTCTCTACTTTCACTCTGATCACTGACAGGTTGTGAAGATAGAGTATATTTGGGTGAGCAATTGCCAATTATCATCCACCTACAATGATCTCAACAATTTCACAGTGTAAGCCTTGGTCATGGGTCTCTACAATGTTTCTCCTTGTGTGTACAAGTATTTCAGTGGGTTGGCCTACATGTTTCAGTCTGATTGGTTGAACAGGTTCGATATGTTGGGCTTGCCTGGGCTTTGTAGGTTTACAGGTTGAGCTACTGTGGTGCATTTAAATATAACTGACTTGTGAATTTTTCTCAAGCTCAACTTCATTTGGTATAGTCCAAGGTTTAAAGCTGGTTTATTTGACCCATCCAATATACTCACAGGTGGCAGCACATTTGTTCCAGGACCTTTAAATGTCAGTCTTTTACTTTGAATTTTGTTCATCACTAATCCATTTTATTTGACAGATGTATGTATCCACATATAAACGAGGTTGTGTGCTTATAATGTCCAATAGATGTAAGGATGTTGGCTTACTTGCATTCAAGATATAAAAAAGCATACATTATTTCAAAGGTACTGCCCTGGCCATGGTACAGTTTTGGGCATCTTCAATTGTACCTTCTGCTGCTGATTGTGAGTTTTATTATGCTTATACTTTCTATCATGTTGATTTGTGCTGCAGTTGTAATGATTCTTCGTGTCTACGCAATGTGGAATCGCTCCAAGTCAATTCTATGGCTCCTCCTTTTCATTTATATGGCCCAAGTCATCCCTAACATCTGTTTTGTGGCAATCTATGATAATCCCAAAACTCATCTCTCAAGTATGTTCTTGCCTATGTTGAATGTATGGCTATTCCATTCATCTTTTCAGTGACAATCACCCAACTCCCTGGATTTTCATTTTGCAATTATTTAGTTGTGAATGCTCCTCCAATGTATTACCTGTATGACCGAATTGTGTTACTCATCCTTAGTGCTGCATTACTGGTTCTTGCTGTCTTCCAAACTCTCAAACAATCACTTAGGATGTATCAAGCAAGAAAATTATGGCAGCCCAATCAATACATACAGTTGCTAGTGAGAGATGGAATCATTTATTTCATTATGTATGTCCCTTTCACTCCATCTATCTCAACATTTGACTTGAAATATCAGCATAATAACTAACTACCAGATATTTTCCCTGAATTTCCAGGATTACTTTCAGTTGCATCCTCAGCATAATCCAGGGTCAAGATTCTGCATCAATCAATGAATTCATGCTCATCCTGTCTTTGGTTCCTTTCATCTCGATAATCTCCCTAATACCTCGGTTTATCATCAGTGTGCGGGAGCTATACGAACGTGACCTCCGTGGTCGCTGGCAGGGAGTGGATACTGGCTTCGGCGTCTTCTCTCACCCTGGAGCTGGCCAAAACACGGCCATATCCTCGATCGCATTCATGGAGGCCACTCCAGAAGATCAGGAAGTGGAGGGTGGCATAGATGATGGAGAGGAGATTCGTCTCGAACCACGGGAAGAGGGAGCACTTCAGGCTTGAGTACCCCGGGAAACTCGGAGTTGGCGCGGAGACTAGGCAAGGACGGTATTGGCCTTGGATATTTATGGGTGTCTCCCCGTTTTTGGCCTCTACACTTATGTTGCTTGTTGATGTGCCTATGGTCGCCTTCTTTATCTATTTGTTATACTTCAGTCGATGTCATTGTCACTGATAGTCAGGGCGCACGCATATGTGTTTGCTGGTCTCCATTAACTTTCCTTCCCAAGAAGCCTTGCCTTTGCGAAGGAGCCCACCCCCTTTTCTGAACGACGTATCTAGTCAAAGTCTCCGTTCGTGCCCAACGTGGTGGGGTTGATCACGGTACATCGTCCTGCACTGAGATGACGGGCAGGTGGGCGACGCTGGACTGGCAGTAAGATAAGGCCGATATGAAGGGGAATATACTCACAAGCAGGGGAAATGTTGAGCGGGAAGTTGTCATCAAAGACGGCGTACTAAATGAACAACGGGGGCGCCATAGCATGGCTGACATGACGAGGCAGACGGGCTACCTTGTTTGTACCGACCCGCTGGCCACACAAGGCACGACCAGTATCTCGCCCTTTGTGACTCCGCCACGCACAACACGGGCACCAGCTCATCGTCCTCCACGGCCCGATCTGGTCGTTAGTCGGTTGCGATAGAAATGAGCAATGGAACACAGCAAACATACTACCAAACTGAAGGGCTCGCCGCAATGTCCTCGACCGTCTTGTCCGGCGCGTCCACCTTGCTTCCCCGGAAACATCGTATTGTCTGAGCATGCTACACTGACTGCCTCAGATAGCATATTTAAATTATTCACAAGTCAGCCCCACACTACGCGCTTGGGTCCAAGACGACGCACATGAAAATCCCCAGTTGGTCAACGAACAGCGACGAAAACATTCTTCCGTAACCACAGACGTGGGCAAGACATCTACGATTTCGATTTCAACCCGCCAGTGTCAGTTTCGACGTGAACGACGTGTACACCAAAGAAACATGACGTACCCCTTGGTTACCTCTTTCACCCTGGGAAAACCTCTCGTCGCCACCATCAAGTTCACGAAGCACATGAAACGGTGGGTACCAAGAGGAATGCATGCGAGTTTGCGCCTACTAGAAATGAAGTGCATTGATAGAGGATCCAGCCACACTGAGACCATACACAGAGGGGGGAGGTTGTCAAATGGAGCGTAGAATCAAGCATCGAATGAGGCAATCGAAATACTTGCTGGACAGGGTGAGAATGTTTGAAGTCGTGACAGTGAGATCTACGTGGACGATAGGCTAGCCATCTGGGAGATGTGAACTATACCGTGCCAGCCCAAGATTAGTACCACTCACGACCTGCGTTGAGGATAGAGAATCCCCCGAGGGTACAAGATTGTGGGGATCCCAGAAGAACTTGAAGAAAAGAGAAAAGGGTAAGCCCATTGATCGGCGTTTGGCTGCCAGAGCGAGTTTCCGAAAAAGCAAGTCTCAAGATCGTGTCAATACGTGGCCTCCTGGGTAGGTACCTTCACGACAGAGCTCAATTGAAAAACAATGCATCACGAGGAGAAGTGTGGCCTTGCCTTCAGAGGCCCAAACAAGCATGGTAACTTCTCTGGTGTGTCACTGCGTGTCTCTTCGTTTACATTTTCTTATAACTGCTTAGCCTTGGAAAGTTGAGATTCCGACATCCTCCGGACGGAAGGGCATCTGGGGAAGACATGGATATCCATCTAGTTTTGTTCAGGACATTAGTCGTCCTCTGGCAAACACATTTCATCATGGATTTCCCTTGGGTGGCCGACGGGCACTTCTTCAAGGTCTCCGAGGTTGATAGGAAGATATTTCTATTTCCATCATCTTTTGAAATAAAGCTCACACCCCTATACAATCTTCGCCAAATCTGATAGAACCCTCTGCTCAAACACGACATGTACCATACTCTGACTCGGACAACTCAGTGTGAATCTCGTCCGAGTCGCCCAGATCACCCTCTGCTACCTGATCTTGATCATCCCGGTTTACTCTCAGATCGCCGTCCGCAAAGGCGATCACGGACACGAACGTATCTTGACTTCGAGAGAAGACACCGAATCCGGTATCAACCCCCTGCCAACGGACACGGAGGTCGCGTTCGTATAGCGCCCGCACGCTGATGATGAACCGAGGCATCACGGAGGGCATCGTGATGTAGCACACCAAGAGCTGGCAATGCATTATGACATTGTTTCTCGAGTTCTGGATGATGCTCGTGACCGTGAGGACTGTATTTCTGTATGTTCATGCAGTTAGTTTGCACGAGGAAATGGCTGACAGGACCAACGGCGGGTGATATGGAGGGACATACATGAGAAAATAAATAATTCCGTCTCTCGCTAGCAACTGCATGTAGCGATTGGATTGCCATCGCTTCGTCATCAGGTACATCTTCAGTGATTGCTTCAAAGTTTGGAAGATACCGAGAACCAAGAGAAGAACACTCAGAACAAATCGCGGGATATCATTATACAAGCAAAACCATATTGGAACTTCATTGAGCGACACGCTGCATATCTTCAGATCGGAAACACGGAGGATAAGCACTGAGAAAAGTCATTCGCTGGATGTTCTATCGATGCGGATTGGAACGTACTTGACGATCGGATATTAGAATTGCTGTAGATTCCATTGAGGCAGACGGTAGTAAGTACTTGAGTCACGTAAACAGCCAGGAGCGACCACAAAACTGGTTTGGATCGGCTCCACATTGCGTGAACGCGCAGGATCATCATCACTGTATGTAACGCAGACGATTATCGCAGGAAAAAAATATGGTAAGGAGATCACTCACGGTCTGCCGCAGCAAAGAGCACGAGAAATGTCCAGGCAGATATCAAGTATACCACCGTGCCTGTAGGGTGTTTCCTTTCGTGTTGGCATCACGGGGCGTAATCAAAACAATGCGCCTACATCTGTCTGACGCTCAGAGACCAGGTAGTATCCTCAAACTCAGGTACGTACGTCTATCGAGACGAATCTATCAGCCATGGACGGTACATCAAGTGCAAGACCGACCTCTAGAGTGGCTGGAACAAACGAACTCCCACCTAAAGGTGCACCAGATAAGTCGATCGACTCGGGTTTGAGCCTGTGAGCATACCAAGTGCACTACATCTTTGGAACGAGCTCAGAGTTAGTCTACACTCGTTCAGTCTCGAGACTTACATCGCCCAACAAAGACCGACGTAGCGAATCTGGTCGAAGCGTCAGCGTGCAACATGCGGGCTTGATCGCCCGAAGACGCGTTCACGCACAAGAAAGAACATGGTAGAGACCCACGTCCATGGTCTGCACTGCGACATTGTTAGGAGCAGGGACATGGAATTATGCAGGAGGAACGCGTGCTGCCTACCCAGATGTACTCCATCTGGGTTGCAAGTTGTCAGTCACGTAACTGGAAACACAAGGGAACCACGATACCTCGCTAGCAAAGGTAAGGACTATTTTTTTTGTAAGTTTACAACGGTCATGAACAAGGAATCATCGCGCGCGAACACACTACCCACAGTAGTCATAAACTGCTGCAGTGACCACAGCGACTGCGTTGGGCTGTCAGATATGGAAATCGTCGATGGGATCTGTGGGACCATACGTGATAGATAATTGTTCCGGAGGAGAAGCTCCAAGGTGAATTGCAAGGTAGAAGACATGACGCATGCGAAGAGCCTAGTGAGTTGGTCGTGGTGTTTTTCTGGTTATTTATTTCTTGTCGGCACGCTGGCACGAAGGAAGTCGTTGTAATGAGTCAAGCTTTCAAGGCCATGTGCTCGAGCGCTGCATTGCCGCATGAGTGCTAGTTGATAGGCGTCTGCTTGGGTAGCCATATCGCCGGGTATCACTGAGTCCCGTGCCCGTACGCGCAATTCACACGCACCCAGTGGGGGTATCACCACGTATTCAGCACGAGGCAGTAACGTGAATAAACTAACTAAGCGACATTGGCCGTGCTCGCCTCGTGTCGTCGTCGACATAATCGTTGCGCTTGGGGGCATTGACCATGCGTAAACCGTTTCACCTTCGTGTACGCGGCCACCTAGTCGCCATTGTCGCTGTCTTCGTCGCATCGAGTAGCGTTAGCTATGTGCGAGCCGTGTCGTCGCACATATTCGCCCCCTGGCGGCCGTACCTCGCCATCATCCTCGTCGTCTCAACCTGGTACTAGCTAGAGCCCGGTCGTCATCGTCATAAGCTGTGGTGCTAGTCAGTTCGTCACCTCGTCTTGCCGTAGCAGCGTCCGCGGCTCGTCGCGGCAGTCGCTGCGTTTGTGGGGGTAACGTCATTGGGTCGTTGTCTCCGTCACGCTACAAGGGGCCAAACATACCTTTGCAAGCTGATAGGTAAACATGAAAGTAAAGAGGAAACTAGATACCTCAAATATTGATCAAGGGAAGATCGTGGTTTTGAAATTGGAACTAGGAGCATGCACAGGCAAACAAATCACTTACAATAATCATAGACGATGACGCAATGCTTGCAACTGTATCCAGTTTATTAAAAAAAGAAGCTGATCAGGGTAAGACATAAGTGACCATACTGATCCAATACATTGGTTGAAAACGAGGAGCTGCGGAGCGGGCTATAACTTGGGAGGTATGAGATGTGTTGCCTCGCACGAAGTCAGGTATTTATCGTCCGTGATATGAGCAACTATTTCATCAGTGGACGATGCAAGACGAAAGATGGGAATGGAGATCGAGTGGAAATCTTTCTTGTTTGATAGCAATGGAGCGCACCGCCATCCAGAATGTAAGCTCAACCTGTGGCGCGCATGCATGCTGCTATGATACCTGAGCAAATGAGCGGTACATAGACTGATATATGAAGCAATGCTCACCTCGTGGACCTCAAGGCGCCAAATGGTTGCTTCCCCAGTTAATAGTGGGTGAAATGATTTAAAGGGTCACTTGGGCTTCGAGGAGCTTTCACATTGACAGACAGCCGTAATGAGCGATGCAAGGCGGTTGGACTAGTGTAGGAAGCCCCAGGTCCACTATGATTTGACTCGAAAGACTCGATCGATAGGCATCCAACTAGAGTCAAACCAGTTGAGTGAGACCTACCATTTTAGTGTTTCGAGTATTCAAAAGCTAGCGGCAACTTTAAAGCCATCGATAAAAAGGGGTCCCGAAAATGAGGCCGTCGGTAGTCGGGGTGACTGTACCGTCTTGCCTTCGTGGACCGGAACGAAACGGAGACTCAAATATTCTGTCAATGGCACATTAGGATGGACATGCATTGAAACGTTTGTTGTTCGAAAATGGTTGCAAAATAAGTGCTACGCATCATGTTTGGTCTTTCCTGTGGGCTTAGCCACCGATGCAAGACAAGCCGAAATGACATGACGGGTTGCGGTGCGAGCGATGCAAACTGAGCTCCTCCGGGCTCTGACTCAGCAACGCCGCGTCTTATCTCTGCGCACACCTTTCGGTGGTCACTCAAGGCCCAACATTTCCCCTTCTCTGAACATGGCCCAAATACATCGAACCCTCTGCAGACCATGAACGAGCTGACCATAATTCTTACTGTTTCAATCCTCGTCATCGCTGCACTCTTACTGCGAAGGGGAATGCATTCGAGTGCGTTGTTGATCGTTGATCCTATCTTGCCTCCGATCTTGTCGTCCCCAAACGTAAACCCAGTGGTTGATCAACAGTTGGGACTAAAATCAAGTGCCTTTTAACTGCATTCCCAAGTGATCACATGCTGAGGTTTAAAATTTTTTTGTGATCTTGGCTCTCCCTGCTCTTTCTTTGGTTTGGTTTCATTATGGAAACCAAGGCGGTGTCGCCCATTCTCTAGGAACAACATCTATTGTCTACAGGCACCGTGCATTGTCTGCCATCCCTGATATCGCGGCCTCACTCTCCACTTAACATCATCAACATACCTGGACCACTTTAACGTTGGTCCACACTATCTTTCACAGACGGCCGTTGTGGTCAGGAATGACCCGATCACGTTGGGAATATGTGCAAGTCAAATAGTTGGCACTCAGAGTCTTAGATAGAACTTCTTTTCGAAAGTGAGCACAGGTCAAGATGGACAAACTTGGGGAGGAGAGAGCCAACGCCTGATCGGATCCAAGTGTTGGTTCGTCATTCAATGTGATAGCAGGAGAGATGCTGACGGTGAAAGTCTACATTCCTCTGTATTAAGGCATTAGCCCATACTCTGACGCTTAGTTGCAGGCATTACCATACGCGGGGGAAGATACTTTTCGGGAAGCGATACAAGCTCTTCGCTCTCAAGAAATCTTTACTTTCCCGTTACGCATTGGAAGGTGGACTCTGCCCAAACAGCCAGTAGCCTCTTTGGAGTTAAGCGACGTGCTGATTTCAAAACTATTACAAAACCAGGATTCGGTCGCTGGTTTGGACGACGTAAACTAGCAGAAAGATCGTGTCGGCTCACAGATGTAATCTGATCTTGATCGGGGGAATCTTTCTGGTACCCTCATACACGCTGCGTGGTTGACAATCTTGATACTTCCTTCCATGAATAGACAGTCGAATTTCAACATCAACTTGGTTCATTGGTAATTGACTGAGGTACAGTCTTTGCTTGGTCTATGTGGCCGGCTGAGTTATCTACCGGTTGAACGTTGCCGGGTTTTGTCGTGGCACCAGCGAAAAACAAAATGGACCTACGCAAGGTCCGATAACTGATCACAGACTCTACCGCGGTGTTTTGAGCCCGTTTGATTGATCTCACAATGCCTACAGATCCGAGGTGGTCGCCTGCACGTGACGAGCGGGCGAGGGTTACCGGATTACACAAGCACACTAGACGGCACATTCCCTCCCTGTCTTTTCAGCCACTACTCCCAGAGTACTATATCCACACACGCTGCGTTCAAGGCCTCTCTGGCTGTTTGGCAACCCAGTTCTGCTATGCGAGGGTTGACCCGGTCGATTCACTGATCGTTCACTGCGACGCCGTGGCGTCGTCATCCACTGCGAAAACATACAGACCGACTCGTCAAACCATATGCATGTATATGATGCCTTGAGGGCACCTTTACCATCACGCTTGAAGTCATGGACAGCCAGCTCGGTGAGTACACCCGGCACCCGTGCCCGTACCATTTCTACCATCGGCATCTACGCACAAGCTACCGAACCCACCGTCTATCGCATTCAAGCCGCCGTGGAGTTCTTGTCCGTGTAGCTCACGCACACTGATGATGAAACGGGGCATCAAAGGGCCAACTGTGACGCAATACGCCAAACACATGATGAGAATCACATCACTGTCTGGGGTGTAGGACTGCTCTTGGATGATATCAGCGATGTTGAAGGTCGTGTTCCTGTAAGTTCGAAGGGAAAGAAAAATGTGTCAGTAGTTAGTTTGGCTTTTACGAAAGGAAGGCTACAATGTGAGGGAACATACATGAGGAAATAAAATATACCGTCTCTGACCAGTAGCTGTATATAACGGTTGGGCTGCCATTGGTTGGTTACCCTGTACATCATCAAAGATTGTCTCAATGTCTGAAAGATGGCGAGAACCAAGAGCACTACGCCAAGGAAAAAACGCGGGATTGCAAAATAGATGTAAATTACAGTTGTGGCATTAGAGGAAGCGTTGCAGAATGAAAAATCAATGACTTTGACGATCGATACTGAGAAAATTATGGAAAGTTAGACTGGATTTGACATTCGCCCTTGTGCAACCACAACCAGGGTCAATCCGAGAAACAAACCTGAGAAGTGAGTATGTGGATTGTAATATATTCCATAAAAACCAATACTGCTGATGACTTGGACCACATAGATGACCAAGAGTGTCCAAAGTATTGGTTTTGAACAATTCCACATCGCATAGACACGCATTATCATCATCACTGTGTTGCAAATCAGTTGAGTGAGACATATGATTCACAGGAAAGACAGCTCACAGTCAGCCGCAGCTAGAAAAACCGGGTATATCCAGCTAGACTCCAAAAATATAGCGGTACCTTTAAAATATCAAGCTCCTGTTTGATGTTGCAAATATTACTTAAACAATATACTTACATCTATTCAACGATCAGAAACTTGCAGAGTCTTACAAATGGCCACTTACGTCTATCAAAACGAAGCATCTAGCAATCGTGATATATGTCATTAAGTGGATGACTCACTTCTAGAGGGCCCGGAATAAACGAGCTGCCAACTGTGAATTTTCTGGGTGAGTTGTCAACCATGCATTGAACGCTTGAGCGTACCGAGTGCGTTTGTGCTAAAAACGGGTACAGAGTAAAACGTATTAGAGTACGCTGTTGTGGCTCAGTTTATTGGCTTACACAGCCCAACAGAGACCAACGTAACGAACCTGTTTGAATAATCATCTGAGAACATACAGAATACACTGCAGTGTTTATACTTACAAGGATGAACACTGTAGAGACCCAGGTCCAGGATCGACACTGGAAATGTGGGGTCGGGGAAATCGAATGCGGGTGACAATACGACAATCGCTCACCCAAATGTACTCTATCTTTGATACTGTCAGTCATGAGATCAGATACGGAGAGGAAATGAGGCACCTCGCACGAGAACGTGAGCACTTTCATTTTGACATTCAGCTGTCTCGGTTGATCAATGTATATGAGCCACTCACTGTAATCATATGTGATGGCAGTGACGACAGAAACTATATTCCAGGGATTAGAGTGATCATTGGAAGAGTTCAAGAACGACCATACAGGACACATAGTTGTTCGCGACAAGCAGCGCAACAGCGGACCGTAAGTCGGACATCGGCGCGAGGGAAACTGTAGCTACTGAGGCAGTTCTCCAGAAATATCGAAGGAATGGGAGTGGTGCGTGCTACGCATGATCCCTCAGGAAGGTATCCTGCTATTTATTCTCTGCTATACAGGCCAAAAATTCGGACTTGAATGTGAGCGGCAGGGCATCACACCATTTGAAAGGTGGGTGGCAGGCCATACAGCAAAGGGGAATGGAAACTTCGATTACCCACCATAACTGTATAAGGAGATGCATGCTTCACTGATTCATAGTACTTCTTTCCTCCGCTCTAGTGCCCTGAATTAAATAATCCACTTTCTAGAAATTTCGTGATGAGGTTCCGTGCAATACCATTTTGATTGCATGAAGAAGTCTTCAGGTATCAACCTCCATGAAAAAACAATGTAACAAAATTAAGCAGCACATACCTCGTGGATCTCTAGCCTGACTCGTGCGTCCTGTGTAACTAGACAGATCACATAACAACATCATTACCGACAAGATGAAACGGTATGCTCCACAGGAGAGATGGGCGCTATGTTGACCTTGGATTCAACTCGAAGCCATTGCAGTTTTGGTTATGCAACGCCTGGTGGTATGTTGGGCGCCTCCGATAAGTGTGACAGCTTTGTTCAGAGGTTGCAGTCGGTACTAATAAGTGCCTATCATGTCATCGATATCAACCCAAAGGTACTTCGGAAGGAATGAAATGTGTGTCAAGAACACTGATCGCGCGCGCTGATAGAAGCTCGAGGTAGTTATGGTGTCTCGGTCGGTCCCAAGTCATGGAAGCATGCCGTATTCGCCAAAGGAATACATGTGCATATGATGCCGCCCACTACAGCCCAGAGATGCCACAGAATTGGCGATATTGATGTGAGAGGGGACGACAATCAACCCGGAGCCAGAAAGCTTCCATCGCTAGACCTGTTCGGATGTGAGACAGGATGGCGACTCTAGGTTGAACATCCTTTGTGGCAAACACGATTCCGCTACTGGAAGGACTGGTACACCTTCCTGTGAGATTTTGGATATAAATGTCCTCGCTGTGCGCTGGCACAAACTTGCTTTGAGGCCATTCCCCCACGGCGTTTGGCGATGCCATGGCAATACGGAGTCAGGCGGGTTGCAGTGGACCCGCCGCGCGAGGATCCAGTGTTGTGCATCAGGCCACGCATGATCATCAGACTTTGCGGTTGTCACAGATGGAAAAGCCAAGACGGATGTTTTCTAAATCCTCTATTCCCGGCACTTCGTTGCATGGTTGTCCAATCTGCTTGTACCACCACTTGTTAAAGTTACACTGCGCGATGGGGTACGAGTCTGGACGTGGACCAGGTGGGTCACTTTGTCTGCTCCATATACTTTAGGTCACCACAATATGTCCAAGAGAGGCGAGTATGCTCTTTCAGCCCTCCAATCTCGTCCCTACTTTCTTTTTTGCCTGCAACGGGGGAGCCTGTACTCAAACCCCTCTCGTGTCCCTCGCCAACTACAGTCCGACCGCCTCGGCTTTCCATGTGTCCACTCCACCGAACCAGAATCCCGACGGATTACCGACATCGCGTCCATGGCGTTCAATTGCGACTGGATCCCGAACCTGGTGTCCATTCACTGCTCCTGCAGATAGCTGCACTTGTCGTATAGTACTTGCATGTCGAGGACGACAACCGTGGACGATCGCACCGGATGCATAGTTGTTCAGAAAGATGAGATCCGTGGCGAGCGCCAGGTCGAGAGAATATAATGTCACTGAGAAACTGTGGGAACCACAGGGGGTATCGGTACTCATGCCCCAGAGGGTATCCACCTTTTTGTATCGGGGCAGCAATCCATTAGACTTCAACACTGATGTATGTGATGCAGGCGTGAAAAGGTGAGACTTGGTGCCAGGACCCGAGATGTCGAGTATCATTCATACCGTTGCATTCCGTATCCACTGGATTCTATTGTATGCGCTGATGTGAATCCACCTTGACATACTTAAAGATGACCTGGTGTCATACACAGTTACACGCGCTCTTACCGACACAGAAAGCGGGCTCGTGGCCCTGCCATAGGAGAAACGCGATTACAGAGGCTGACACTGCACAGTCTACATCGACTTTTTCGAACTACTAATACTGACCCGAGACTACGGGACTTATCTGTACCGTTGTGACTTACAGCCAACTTCTGCCAGCGATTTGCGACCAAGTGACTCGCCTTTGCCAGCGTCATGTTGGCGATCCATTACCGAAAGCTCCCGTACATGTACTGCCGCAGTGCCCTTATGCTCTCTTGAAGACCACCAGGAGACGCCAATGACCCCACCAATATCTGTTCGGCGGACCAGATGCCACTAGGAATAGAAAACTTGGACTGTGCCACATCAGTTACAGATACATTCGTGGCAGCTCGTACAGAGGGTATTTAAGTTTGTTCGTGCCATCCACTTGGGGCTCTTTATCTCTCCACGTACGTTCGCCAAAGTTGCTCTGTTCATTGTTGTTCAATACGATGGGAGAAAGTACACCCCTTGTTCCTGGTAGCGACACAACCTCCCACTCAAACCCGATGCATATCGCCACGTAAAACTCCAAGTCGGATTGCATCTTCTAAATCATCCATGTCGCCGTCGCCGTCGCTCTCGTCACGCCCTGCGCTGACCTCTGCGAATATGATCGGTTGAGATGACACGCCAAAGCCGGTATCGATCCCCTGCTAGCAGTTGCCGAGATCTCGATCGTACAGTGCTCGCATGCTCATGATGAACCGAGGCATGATGGCGATCGTGACGACGAAGAGGGCACGGTCCAAGACGCGTATCCCTTCGGGACGTGATGCAGCATGCCGATCCTGAACTGCACCGATGATATTAACAAGCGTGTTCCTAGAAGTCCAGTTAGTCTACGCATGGCTACGAAGAGGGATGGATCGAACGATGAGCGGTACGTACACGAGAAAATAAAGAATTCCATCTTTTACAAGGAGTTGCATGTACCGGTTCGGCTGCCATTTTTTCGTCGTCTTGTACATCTCAGATGACTGTTTTAGGGCCGGAAAGACCGCAAGAATGAATAGTGTACCGATGAGAACGAACGTCGGGGTTGCGAAATATACAAGGGACATCAGCGAGTTGTGAACAAGCGAAGCAGTGCAAATTGAAAATCCATGAACTCGCGCAATTGATTCTAAAGGAGAGAAGATTAGCCGATCCTAGAAGAAATCAAGGAAGAACAAGTAACACCTGAGAAGTAAGCGTTGGGATTGCTGTACATTCCAGCAAATACAAGTGTCGTAATGACCTGCGCCACGTAGACAAACATGAGGAACCACAAGATTGGCCTGGACCGATTCCACAACGCATAGATCCGGAGAATCATCATCACTGCAACCAAATTAGTATGTGGAAATACGATGTCGGGCGGAACTTACGATCAGCGGCACAAGAGAAGACCAAAAATGTCCAAACAGACAGCAGATACATCACACGGCCTTATGGACCCCATCCGCTATTTCGATATTATAAATGTACGTGAATTGACCGTGCTCACATCTATTCCACCATCAGGACCTGAGGTTTGCTACGGGCATTAGGCACAGGTACATACGTCTGTCAAATCAAAGCCATGAGTGATGGGAGTGGTGTGAAGAGGAGAGCTGACTTTTACACCGACGGAGATAAATGTACTGCTAACTGCAAATTTGATGGGTGAGCTGACTATCTTCGCCCCGAAAACTCGCGCTTACCGAGTGCAGTAGCCCTTGTCAATAAAATCAGCACTGGCCATATCTAGAGATGCCGTCTAGGGACTTACACAGTCCAACAAAGACCGACATAACGGACCTAACAGAACGAGTCAGCTCAAAACACATTGGCTGGGTTAAGTCCAGCCAGATTCGTTGGACGCACGAGGACGAACAACGTCGAAACCCCCGTCCAGGGTCTGCACTACGAAGTCGTTGGAGATGCTGCAGGCTGGTGGCAAACAAAGAATACTTACCCAAACGTATTCTATCTTTATTGGCTGTTAATCGTGAAATTACAGAATGGAGAGGAATGAGATACCTCACTAGAGAATGTGACGACTGTAGGTGACATTGTGACTGGAAGGGAGCGCACGCAAAGACGATACTCACTATAATCGTACACGACGGCAGTGAGCATGGCGACTACATTGGTCAGTCAAATTGATCGATGAAGCATACACGAGAGCCATACCAGACAAATAATCATACTGGAAGATGAGCGTGATAACGGACTGAAGGTTGGAAGACGTCATGTCGCAAGGAAGGGGCGAGAACGAGGTGAGTCGCACACGAGGTCCAGAAAGATATCCGCCAATTTATCTTTCTACCATGCTCGTCGAAGCGAAAATTTTGGACGTGTGCGCGTTGAAGGAGAACTACTAGAACCGCATGGTCAGACACAGGGTTGCTTCTGACTCGCTGGCCTTGAATTCGGCATGGTCAACGTAATCGAGACACTGCCAGCCTGAGCGAGTGCTTGGCATTTGTCTGCGGACCGCGTGCACGTACGCAAGTCCCGGCTGAGAATGGTTAGGCGCGGTCATTGCGCGCCCTGTAAGTGATCACAGGACGTAATCTCTGCCTATGACTAGGACAACGCGCATATCCTTTGGGGGAGTGTTCAAGATGAATACCCGCCGTGTCGAACGAATGATGTTTTGCATCGTATATTAAACTCGAAAGTGTGGGGGGGCGGTCATCATCTCGATACTGGTTGGTACAGGTACAGTCGGACTGTTTGTGATGCCGTTGAGCAGACATGAGGAGGCCAGGATTCTGCCAACTTACGCACTCAAAGGGTGCTGGTTGAGTAGACCATAAATGGGAGTGTGCCGTACCATGGTACTCTCGTTTCCGTTAACCCTCGCATAGGCCTCGCGTAGGCTCGCAAAACCCTTGTGAAAGGCAACATAACGAGTGCGCCTTCCAGATTAGCATGACATGTGTCCATATGCCGATACACCCTCTAGTAGCTGCATCAAATCATGAAGCCGGGTGCGCAACTAACCGGCTTCAAAGACTTGCTCCACGGTGTCGTTCTGTGCGCCAAATGAACAACTAGTATATATATACGTTCGTTCACGATCAGTCAGCAAAAGTACATTACACCATGTTTTCAAACGGCTTTGCAACCTCCCGTGCAAGCCTCTCGTCTTGTAAGATTTCGAGCTGAACCATGTTTGAGTCGTCCTGCCCGTCTTCATCCCGTCTCGGAGCGACATCCGCAAATACGATCTCGGACGTGACCGTATCGAACTTCAAGCTTGCCGTCGGTCGAGAAAAGTCTCCGAAACCGGTATCGATTCCTTGCCAGCGGCCACCGGAGCCCCGTTCGTACAGCGCACGTATGTCGAGGACGAACCGAGGCATAATAATGATGACGACGACGGAGAGCGCACGGCTCAGGACGCGTATCACATTGGCACTCGATGTTGTACCCTGTACCTGGAGCGTACTGACACTGATAATTGTGGTCCTGCAAGGCCAATTAGTCGGTGTTGGATGTATCAGAAGTAACGGAAAGGGAAAAATCCGAGGGATGAATGGCACGTACACAAGGAAGTAAAGGAATCCGTCTTTGACGATGAGTTGGATGTAGCAATTCGGCTGCCATTTCTTCGTCGCCCTATACATCTCAAACGATTGCTTCAGGGCTGGGAAGACAGCAAGGACGAAAAGTGCACCGATGAGAATGAATGATGGGATGGAGAGATATATGAGGAAAATCAGCGAGTCGTGATCGAGCGATGGAGCGCAAACTAAAAATTCAAGAACCCCGTAGATCGACTCTGAAGTGGAGCAAAAGATGTTACTCATTCATCTGAGAACACGGATAAGATCTGGACACACCTGAGGTGTAGACACCAGGGTCGCTATACATTCCAGTAAAAACAAGTGTAGTGATGGTCTGCGCCGCGTAAATAAACAAGAGAAACCACAAGACCGGTTTGGACCGATTCCAAATCGCATAGACACGCAGGATCATCATCACTGTAATCAAATTGGCAAGTGAAAACCACGGCGTCGGAGTGAAGCTCACGATCAGAAGAACAAACAAAGATCAAAAACGTCCAGATGGACATCAGATACATCACGCCACCTTTTGGATACCGTCTGTCATTTTGAAATCATAATCCAAGTGAATCGAGGATGCTTACATCTGTTCGATCATTAAAAAGTCACATATTTCACACAAAGTTGAGCACGTACGCCTATTGGATCTGCGCTGTTAGTAATAGAAGAGCCGTGAATAGGAAGGCGGACTTTTGCAGAGAGAGATATGAAGAAGCTATTTACTGCAAGTTCGCTGAGTAATTTTATCATCATTGCTGGGACCCTTGGACGTACAGAGTGCTGTGGACCTTATTTATGAAATCATTGTCAGACATGTACAAAAAAGGCATGCAGCAACTCGACCCGTGACCTACAGAGTACAACAAAGACCGGAACATCGAATCTGTTTGGCTAATAGTTAGAACATGACGTGCGGGTCCACGAAAAAGATCCACCAGACGCACGAGAACAAAAAGTGTAGAAACTCGTGTCCAGGGTCTGCACTGTGACGATGTTGGAGATGTTGCCAATGGATGGTTTTTAGATAGCACATACCCAAACGTATTCTATCTTCGAAGATCGTGAGCCATGAGATTGAAAAATAGAGAGGAAATGTGAGACCTCGCTTGAGAATGTGATGACTGCGGTTTTGCAAAAAAAAAACATCATGTTGCATTGGTATAGAAAGGGCCGCCGCACGACTCACTGTAATCATATATGACAGCAGTAAGCATTGCAACTGCATCGGTCTATCAGGACCGTCGTTTAAGTATATGCGAATACCATACCTGACGAATAATTAGACTGAAAGATGAGCTCGACAATGGACTGTAGATCGAGGGCCATGTTACACACAAACAGAACCGAAAAGATTCGATCTGTTGATGGAAGAGGTGAAAGCAAGGTGGGTGCCGGTGATGGTCCCTCGAATGATATCAGGTAACCGATGGCCAAACCGTCGGGAAGTGATACACAGCGATTCGATGTTAAAATCAGCCACGGATCTCCATGCCGAATCTCTCAGGGCACGTACCGGGTGGTATTGTACCGCCTCGAGAGCTGGCACAAATGAGACTCGAGTCAGAGCCAGCGAGGGTTGACACCATCCAGTGCAGTCGGCAACTTGGAGTCCCCGACCACAGTCACTGCGGGCCTCGTGCAAAAAGCACCGCCTGCTAATTCACCAAAAAAAGTTGGGCGCACTGACTCAGAGACTCTTGTCACGAGACAATAAGAGGTTTATCCGCTGTACGTACGCTCTCTTCTGCTATATTCTTAATTAGAGTATTCTATTCCTTCTCCATGCCTAGATCAAAGCCTGGATCTCCCGACCCGCCCTCTACAGTTGTAGAAACCTCCTCCGCAGACTCGAGGGTTGCAAATTCGATCGTAGACAAAGCGTTCGACCGTGACCACATGCCTAACCCGGTATCAATCTGCGCTCCGGCGGTCGCCGGGTGTCACGATCATACACCTCTCGCATGTTGATGACGAATCGCGGGATGAGAGCGTGGAACATCACATAGGTAGACGAGTTCGGGAAAATCATCGAGGGCTCGTTTGGCATTGTCCCACTACGTGTAAGGACAAAGGTGACTTGGTAAAGCATGTTCCTGCACATTTGGACAAAAAAATAGAGTATTCGCTTGGGCAGACATACAAGAGAGATGGAGATGGACGTACATGAAGAAATAGAGAACACCATCTCTGACGAGTAGGTTCATATAGCTATTTGGCTGCCATTGCTTCGTCGCTTTGTACATCGTGAACGATTCTTGCAGACTTCGGAAGATGGCAAGAAACAATAGCGTGACACCAAGAACGAGGGAGGGAATTCCAAAATACAATAGGAGTATCTGTGAGGCGTTTACAAACGAGCCTCTGCAGAACAAATAATCTAGAAGGTAAATGATTTCCACTGAGAAAGTGTGCAGGTCATCTTGAGATCCGCGTCCACAGCACGAATTTACAGCGGGACTTGCCTGAGTAGTCAGCGTCAGTGCGGTAGTAAATTGAAAGCATGACAACGATGGTAGCGATTTGCACCACATAGATGAACAAAAGCTTATAGAGAATTGATTTAGATAGCCTCCACATCGCATAAACGCGCAAAATCATCATCACTGTAGTCATAATCAGCATAGTAGAGAAGGGCCACTGGAGGACAATGTGACTCACTATCGGAGGCGGCAAGAAACAGTGGAAATGACCAATAAGGTACCAGAAGCACCGCTGTACCTGTGAGACGCCGAGAGCCATTTTGAGTTCACGGATGTAAGTGTATTAATATCCTTACATCTATCTGGACATCAAAAATGGTTCATGTCTTGACAATATGTACATACGTCTATGAGAGGAAGCTATGAGTTTAACATTAAGGCAGAATAGGAAAACATAACCGCAAGAGGTCCAGACATAAATGGACTCCCCCCTGCAAGTGCATCGTATGAGCTGATCAAAGTTTGGCCGAACTCTGGAACATACCAAGAGCGGTAGTTCTGGAGGAAGAAATCATCAATCAGACCCTATTCCGTTCAAGTACATCAACATACATGGTGCAACAAAGACCAGTGTAACGGATCTATGAGAACAGTCAGCCGGAAACGCATATACCCAACCCAAAGCTTGGCACATACGAGAGCAAACACTATAGAGACCCACGTCCAAGGTTTGCACTATGAAATTGACCAGAATCTATGTATATGTGGAGATAATTGATAGGTCCTTACCCAAAAATGTTCTACCTTTGAAATATATTAGCCGTGGAACTGGCACAAAAAATGGATCGGATACCTCGCTCGAGAAGGTAAGGACTGCAGTTTGACATGATGTATAGCAATGTGGGCTAACTTGTCTCACTCACTATAACCATATACGACGGCAGTGACGAATATAACTATTACTGAATATCAGACTAGTTGTCGATGGAAATTGTGGGCAGACATACGAGATATACAGTTATTGACAAGGAAGGGCTCCAGAGCCGAGTTCAATTCGGAAGACATGCATGCATACAAAGAACGGCAACAACCGTCCGAGAGGATTCGTAGGCAATGGTTGAGGACAGGGAATTATATGCTTGACCTCTTGCAATGTAAAGTAATATATCATCCCTGCGGAACGTACGCGTTGTGGGTGGAAATAGCATCGATCTGCACTGCACCTTTTACCAGTGCATTCATCAAATTTGTCGCGCGCGCCCGCGTTGATTCAAGGGACCACCTTTGGGTACAGGTGAACGAGAGTGGCGAGGGGATGAGCAACCCACGACGCGAGCTGCAAGGGCGGGTGGGCTCGCCTCGCAGCAGCTCACAAACCCCGAAGACGTACTGGCGTACTCGAGACCTCAGCCGAGCAGGCGGGTGGAGCTTACCTACGCTCGTCCGAAGACTACGCCAAGTCCAACTGTGTACAAAACTCTTCAAAAAATGACAGCGTGTAAGCATGGCGATCTTGGGCCTTCATTGGTTGCTGAATCCGGCGCGACTCGTTTGACTGCCCACTTTTCTTTTTCGACTATCCAATTGCTGTGGATCACACCAACGGACGGCACGTCTACGAGAGCATGACAGAGACATTTTTTGTCACTTTTCGACTCGCCCATCACCTGCTTATTTCTACTCAGGTTTCACCCTGTTCGGATGACACTATCCACCACAGAGCAGCATCTTTAAACGTCCGATTCCGTCCCCCGCCATGACCGAAATTAATGTGACAAGATAGCGCCACGGCCTTCAGATCAACAACGGGTATGATACGCCCAATACCAGACCGGTTCTATCCTGTGCTACGGAGGCATAGCCTTGCCTTAAAATTTTTGATCATGATCCTACATTAAAATTGATTAACTTGCGTCTCATATCCGAACGCTCCAGTGCCGGCGGCCGTTCTCGCAAGTTCGAACGTTGAAAGTGAGCCATTCACCCTCGATAACTTGATTCGTTTGTCCATCCTGGTCCAATGACGCAGTGGCCACCTCGTACCCCCCGTGTCAACACGATGCATGACCTCCGTAAGATGAGAGACGCTCTCTAAGAGGAGGTCTTCCATCTCGAGTACTATAAGCTGTGCGCCGCCCAACGTGGATGTCCTACCCACGTAGGAAATCTTTCAGCCATCTGGGTTGGCATCGCTGAATACCCTGGACGTCAGGACGGCCTTTGGATCGGTTGGACAACTGATTGTCGCCTTGAAATCCAGTGCTATCCTCTGTTGCGTATCGCCGTCAAACGAAATGACGTGGATCGCACGGACGAGGGAAGATAAGTAGCTGGCATCATCCCAACAGACAGTACCAAACTTCCTCGTTTACATGCCCTCCCAGTTACAGTCCGCTCTGCAGCTCCTACTCTTCAATAACTATGGATCTAGTATGGGGGTCCATCCACCTCATTGATGGTCATGCTGACAAACTAGTGCAGTCGTCATCGTCACTGCTGTCGCATATGACTATAGTGAGTGGTGTGTTTACATGCATGCCTTCAGGCTGTTCCTGACCATCGGAATGTCTATACCGCAGTCCTCACCTTTCCCAACGAGGTACCCTGTTTCCTTTCGATTCCTGTTTCGTTGTTAACAACCTGCCAAGGTAGAGTACATTTGGGTGAGCAACTGTCGATTATCACTCTGATGCAACGTTTCGGACTTTTGTACACAGTGCAGACCCTGGACATGGGTCTCCACGATGTTCCTTTTCGTGGGTGCCTTGGATAGTTTAGCATGTAGTGCTCTAAGCTGACTGTGTCAACAGGTCCGTTACATTGGTTTACTCTGGGTTATGTAGGTCTATAAATTGAGACGCACATCTCCACTATGGCTAATTCAGCTCCATGTCCAAGGAACTGTGCACTTGGTATGCTCGAGAGTTCAAATCAATCCTGCTTGGCTCATCCAGTACCCCCCAGGCGGCAGTGCATTTATTCCTGGCCCTGTAAAAGTTAGTTTCTCGCTTTGTTCTTTGCCTATCAGATTATTGACCTTGTTTCGCTAGTTGTACGTAGCCAATTTTTTCAAGAGCTGTAGATGTCTAACGACATCATAGATGTATGTATATTCATTCACTTGAACTCACAGTTACTAGATGATGACTACACTATAAAGGTACTGCAAGCGCCTTGGCACAAAGCTGGACTTTGCCGGTCTTCCTTGCAGCAGCTGATGGTGAGTTGCCTTGTCCTTGTCCTGTGCGCCCTGTTGATTTGTATTGTAGTGGTGATGATTCTCCGCGTCTACGCGATGTGGGATCGGTCCAAGTCAATTCTATGGACTCTTATGTTCATTAACGTGGCGCAAGTTGTCATCGACATCTACTTTGGTGTGGTCTACTACAATCCCAATACCCACTTTTCAGGTACGTCACGACTTCAACCTGCATTGCATCCGTACGACTCTGATGAATGTTCCTTTCTTACTCTAACATATCTTCTGCCCAGTATCTGTTGTGCGACTTCTGAATCTCTCCTTTTGCGATATTTCTCTTGTCGGAATACCATCAATGCTTTACATGTACAGCGATGTTCCACGATTTGTTCTCGGTGCTGCACTACTGGTGCTTGCTGTCCTGCAGACTGTGAAACAGTCACTTCAGATGTTCAAAGCAACAAAGCAATGGCAATCCAACAAGTACCTGCAGATGCTAGCGAGAGACGGGATTATTTATTTCGTCGTGTACGTTACAGTCACTCCGCCTGGTTTATTCCCCGCTACCATAGGGACAAAAACAAACTGACACATTGCTCTCTTTTTCCAGGAACACGTTCAACAACACCATGGCTATTATACAGGTCCAGAATTCCGTGCCAACTAGCGATGCAATGCTCACCCTGGTCTCGGTTTGTTACATTGCGATGGTGTCTACGATGCCTCGTTTTATCATCGGCGTGCGAGAACTGTACGAGCAGGACCTTCGTGGTCGCTGGAAGGGAATCGATACTGGTTTTGGGGTCTTATCCCAACCGGCCGTGGGTCAAAACACGGTTCTATCCGTGGTCGTGTTCGCGGATGCCATCCCGAGGCAGGAAGTTCACGATGCGGATCGGTTGGAGCGGGTTGGGTTGGAAGCAGGGCAAGAGGGGGTGCAGTCGTGGGGGGACCAAACGAGATTGAATTCTCTCAATGGTGATCTGAGTGTTGACGTTCCTTGCTGATATAGTTTGTTATACGCGTCATCTGTGGTCTCGCCCCCTACGGCCTATCTCCAATATAGCAGGAGGTCGAACGATGATACGATCGGAGTCACGTACCCAGCGGCAGCTACTACAGTACTGTACATAGCGTCTGCATGACCAACGAGGGTGGCTGCTCAACAAAGTTGAAACCTTTCAAAGCGTAGAGTCATGGGGCGACACCAGTTCAAGTTGGACAGCCTGGCTTGGACTTTATTGCCTCCTACTGCCAGCAGCTACTAGACCCGTCTCGAGTTGCAGTGCGTGATGGTCTGTGAGGTAGCGAGGGACGAGTCAAGGGCGAGCGTAGGAAATCCTCGCGCGTCCTCTCTTCCTGCCTTTCGTCGGAGTCTGCCATCCGACTTATCCGACTCGATTTGAATCACTTCAGCTGCGGCTGGCACGGCGGGTCACACTGAGAGATCAGGCGATCAGAACTAGACCACGATCTATAGGACGACTATGCAGTACGAGGACAAGGTAAACTACTCCTATCTCGAGGAGCGGCTGTACTGCACGTGTGCCAACTATAACACCGTGGTATTTTTACCTGTACTACTTGTGGTGATGGGCCAATCCTGTGTCGTTTCCCGTCATTATGGAGGGTGGGTTTGTTCATGCCCTTGCAATCATAGGCTTGAAGCAGATGGTGTCCTTTCTTCTCGAGCTCCACAAGCGATCCGGGTTCTTTCGTGACATGCCCCGCGTGGCCCTCGTCGATGTCGCCTCGCTGGTGATCCAGCAATACGATACCTGATGTCATCTTGGAAAAAAATGGTCGAAAACTGCAAGACTGTGTCTGTCTAGTCGTCGCCAGTCCCCGGTTCCGGTTAGAACATCGGCCATTCCGTACACGCGGTCCACCTGACATGGATCACGAGCTAAAATAATCATCGGGTTGCACATTTTGACAAAGATTTTGATGATCTGAGTTGCCCCTCATTTAGTTGCTGACAGGCACTGGCTCGTGATGGCTTCCGATGCATTCCCACTGGTAGTAGTACCTGGCAAAATATCACTCAAACATTGTAGGGAACTAGAGCGACTCGGTCCCTGTGCACTTCCACTTCAGGTGGCTCATATGCTCCAAGTCGGCCAATCGACAAAGAAAGGTATCGACAAACTGCAGAAGGACCTCGGGTACTCATGGTAGTCTCCAAGTTCTCCCTGACGCTCACCGATTGTTCAGGCTGCCAATGCCGGGGTGATACTGGGAATGTTCAGGTGCACATATCTTGCTGGCGCTTTCGCACAATCAGATGATGGTGTTCATGATGACGTTGCGGCCTGATCTTCACGATAAATCGGAGCTATGGCTTGAGCCTACTGATGATGCATGCTATCCAGGGTCTAGCTCGTCAGTCATATCAGCTGACGAGGGACAAACCTGTTCGCCCAATCCTACACCCCGTCTTGTATGCCGTCTAACTGCCCAGACAGTGTCCAAATTTGACTTGCTCCCAGTGGCTTGCCGCTCTTCCCTCCGGCCGTTGTACGATTGTCCAGCGTCTAGCTCACACTGCTGTACCGTCTGAGGACAAGTCCGATAACTGGGGACAACTTGTACTCTCATGTCTACTTCGACGACCTGATGTGAGCCGAGGTGTCCAATCCCGCATGTATTGGGATAACAGGAGCTTGCTCCTGGGGTGTTAGGTGAGGCTGACGCAACAAAAAGACAAGTTTTCCCCCTTGGGAAGGCGGCAAAGACAAAGCAAGCTCATCAAAATCAAAACCTCAATAAGATCTGGTATTTTTGGAGACATACCCTGTGCAACCCTCGTTAGTTGGTATCCGTCATCACCCTGAGAATGAAAAAAAAAACGCTGACGACATCATGCTGGGAACGCCCCATTTTTGTCTCGCCTAATTTTGCGCGTTCCTCGCCGTCCACATTATTCGACATGTGAACAATAAATAACTAGACCAGAGTACAGTCGACTTGCTGCGGTGCGACGTGCATAATAGTAAGGGTGGCCCTGGCAGTGGGTGTAAGAATGAATTCGGTTGTGATTGAGAGCATCGTGGGAAGATATCAAGTGGTCAAGATGCCACCGGCCCCTTAAGGTATCAAAGCTTTCAAAGAGTCCTAGTACATTGGTGTCCCCCTGGTTGAGGTTGTTGGTGTGAAGGGTCAGAGCGAGACTCTGCAATGTCTGGTGGGGGGACCTTGGCTGCTGGGCAACGTCTATCGAGCGAAGGCGTCAACACCCCGTACACGCAATTCCTGGAAGTTGGGTTGGCCACAAGGCTTCAAATTGAACTATACATCCTCGCTAAGCCACTTCTTGCGTAGAAAACGCTATGTCGATGGAATGGCATCCCCAGAGAAGTGACTTATTTGAGGCAGATGTTCCCCTTTCCGCATAAAATCCAATGACTGTTACTGGTGAGATCTGTACATATTCGCCAACTACGAGGTTTTTGATGACATCGAGTGCCATTTGATACAGCATCTGCCAGAGTATGGTTGTGCGAAGATATGACTAATGACGGAAGATGCCCTGGCTAAAGAAAAGCCCATGAAGGTCGCAGGACAAATCGATGAACATTCTCTCGCGGAGCCCTCGACCGAGTTTCCGAGTCATGACCAGCCCTTTGAACTCAAATCCCCAAGTAACACATTTGAGAGTTCGTGATACATACTCGAGATGTGCTTGTACACTAACTTGACGTGTCCTAAAGAAATCCGGGTTTTGTGCATCAGAACCACATTGCAAACATTCTAGAAAGGGGATCTTGTATGTGGCGGTGCAATACTACTTTGACTTGTAGAAGCTGGGAATTTCTTCCACAAGTAGAGGGATACCTGTTTACCGCAAATCCAGTGTCGGCCTTTTCTCGGTCTGAAATGTCACTCCCCAAGGATATTGCTGTTCATAGCACAGATAGCAGAAGATAAAGAGCACGGTATACTCATGGATGCCATCCTGGGTCTCTCCTCGAAAGTTGCTGGCAAATCACCAAGACCTTCGCCTTTCCCCTTGTGTCCATGATGTCCTCAAACTTACAGCATGTTTTTGATTCCACTATAAACGACTATTCATCTCGTACGGTCATCCACAACCCCCATCAATTACTGACCCGATAAGTCAAACAGTCGTTGCTATTACCGCCGTCGTATACAACTATAGTACGTGGTGTCTATACGCATGCGTTTTAACGACTACAATGACAACATCCTAGTCCTTACTCTTTCGAACGAGGTATTTGATTTTTCTTCAATTTCCACCTTTAATTCTAACTGATAATCTACAAAGATAGAGTACATCTGGGTAAGGGATCATCGATTATCAGCTGCATAGAGTCCCCAACGATTACATAGTGCAGGCCCTGGACATGGGTCTCTACGTTGTTTGTTCTCGTGCGTACACAGTACTGTTGGCCCACGTGTTCCAAGTTGACTATTCTGATAGATCCGATACCTCGGCCTTTGTTGGACCATGTACGTCTGCAGGCTGAGTCATTACGACGCATCCTCAGCTATGTTCAGCTCTGAATTCATTCTCAAGGACGATTTCTCTGTGTATGTTTAACGGTCCAAATTGATCCATCAGCTCACTTGAACACACGTAGTTGGCAGTACCTTTATGGCTGGCCCTTCAGAAGTTTGTCTGTTTTCGTTGAAGGACTCCCTTGTCACTCATATCCCAGTTCCGGTAGACGTACGTGCTTAGTCCCGAAAAAGGACTCTAGATTTCTAATGGTCGAATAGATGTAAGCGTATTCGTTGACGCTCACAATTCCAGGGTGACATACAACATCCTACAGGCACTGCAATACTTCTAGTATCCTCTTGGGCATTTGCAGTGTTCCTAACTTGTGCTGATCGTGGGTCACCTGCACTTTCATCGCTCTCCGCTGTACTGATTTCGATTTCAGTGGTGATGATCCTCCGCGTTTACGCGATGTGGAGTCGATCCCGGACAGTTCTTTGTGTTCTCCTGTTCGTCTACGTGGTGCAAACCATAACAACGGTCGTTTTCATCGGGATTTACATAAATATTGATACCTATTTCTCAGGTACGGATGAACTGGAACGAACTACCTGCCTCACCTAATCTCTCCCCTTACTCTCAGTGACTGTCACCAAAATTCTGCGTTTCTCGTCTTGCAATGCCTCAACAAGAATACCACCATTGCTCAACATGTATTTTTTAATCCCACGATTCGTTCTCGGTGGTGCACTATTGACTCTGGCCATCTTCCAAACATTGAAGCAATCGGTTGTGATGTACAGAGCAACGAAACAGTGGCAGCTCAATCGCTACATGCAACTGCTAGTGAGAGATGGGATTGTCTATTTCTTCGTGTATGTCGTCACCTTTGCACCGTGTCACCTTTCTAGTTTTCGCCCATCCTCCCATAACCAGCTATGCGATTATTCACGAGATGTCTTCCCTTCGCTCCCTAGAAACGCGATTTTTCAAATCGGCTTTGTGCTTAATCAGTGGGAACCCTCTCCAAACACTTCCCTACTAACCTACCTTGTCAAACTTGGTTGTATACCCTTTCCCATCCTGATACCGCAGTTCATCATCAACGTTCGAGAGCTGTACGAGCGTGACCTCCACGGTCGCTGGCAAGGGACCGATAACGGCTTCGGTATCTTGTCACGACCAGTCGTCTCTCTAGATGGGGCCCTGCCTGCGATGGCATTCGTGGACGTCTGTTTTGACCAAGAGGACCTTCGGATGGAGGGTGATACGGACGAGTTGGATGTGGTCTCGCTCGGATCGGTAGAGGAGGCTATGTACGGAGTTTGATCAAGGATGTCGCTTGTCATGTCCGAGTCTTTGTGCTCTCAGGTTGGACCGAATGTACTACATACGAGCGAAACTTCCATTCACAACAGGTCGTCATACTGCAACCCTGATTCGGTCATGGAAGGCTGTTATCAAGTATTCGACGCTGTCCCAATCGAATAAGTTAAATAATAAGTGCCCAAAAGACTACGCTATACATAAATTAGACGTCTGTCTAGTAGTCCTCGTTCTTCAGTAACCGGTCCCAAGAGTATAACCCGAAAGCGGAGGGTAACGCATCCCAAGCGTCCTCCCTCCCATCTTCAATTTCCCTATGACAATAAATCATACAATTCGAGCAGAACCTCGAATCCCATCGGGGATCCCAACGCATGAATGGGTCGCGGGAGCTAGGTCGATCCGGACACCACAGCTCGGTGATCGTGGCAAAGTTCCCGAGGGCACACTTGACCTCGTCCGTGCAGAACGGTCTCTGCTTCTTCAGCCAACCAAAGGTGAGGGATCGTAGCTCCAGAAGTTTGTCTCTTCCCATGATACACGATTTCTGATTGGCAGGCGTGAGATTGTACAAAGAGCCGTCAAAATAGTACCCGTCGAGAATGGCTGTCAAAGGAGAGGTACAAACGCAGCGATACATGGCGACGGGCAGGAGGGAAAGCAACCCAAACTCCCGAGCGAGATTGATCAGCTGAAAATCATACTTGTCGCGGCCGGTGACGGGGTGTTTGAGGTCAGGTGGCAGGAAGAGAAGGGAGAACAAGGACGATGGATAACATTGCTTCATTCTCGAACAGGCTTCGTCGAACAACCAGCGTATCTCGTATTTCTTTCCCAGTCGGAGGAAGGCCGTCAACATAGAGACGTGCATAGGCGCCTCGGCGGGGATTCGCTGCCTGTCAGGTGGAGTCGGCTTCAGTGTCGGCCCGCCTGAACAGCATGCAACGGGTACGCACGGTTTCGAGTACAGGGTCTTGAGGATGATCTGAACTTCGAGCGCGGAATCTTGCAGCGTGACAACCGGGCAGCCGTCGGCCCCCCGTCCTAATGATTTATTGGGCTGTAGAACGGACAACATGGCATGGAATACCCTCGAGGCCGAAGAAAGGACGACTCGATGGACGCGAAAGCATCCTCCCTCTACGGAGAGGATGACGTTTCCGTCAGACAACCATGGGTCGAGGCGACGCGGACCCACCAAGCTTGTACTGCTGTATAGAGGCATACGAGACCAGAACGATCGCCCAGGATGGGTACGCGACTGGGAAGGCATGCCCATGGCATAGGTTTAACACGGCCATTTGCCAACGAGGATGCCTCCAGGTTACCTCGAGTAAGTCACAAAGTCAACAGCCTGCTCGGCTCGGGGTGCTTACCTCAGCAATTAATTTCTGATCTTTGAACCCAAGCTGGCAACTAGTATTACTATGGGCCGAAACTACGTCAAGATATGGATATATTCCATCCGCGCGAATAGCTCTAGGTTCAACTCCAATCACAAGGTCTCTTTCCTATCGATCCCCCGGGCATAGGTTTCCCACTCAAAAACAAGCACAAGCCATTTCAAATCTTTATGCCACACATTCCGATTCGATGCATACTCATACATACAGTGTGGCTTCATTCGAAAATATGACAGCAGGACAATTTGCCCTTGTATGTTCCACGCATATTCAAGCACTATGCGACACGAAAGTTCCATTGTTGTCCTGGCCACGGAGCAACGACAATGGGTTGAAGAATGGGCTATGCCACCGACGGTGTCAGTATCAACGGAATCTTGAGGTAATGGCATTACGTACAGAGGACCCGGGCCTGCTGGCGTCGAACAGAGTCCAGGCCCTGGTGACAATAATATCTCCGGTCTCCTCGATCCTGTCGCATCTTGTGTCTAACGCTAGCAGCCAGAAAAAGGAAAGCGACACTCACGTGAAGGTCCCATCGCCTCGTGCTTTGACGACCCAGTCAGTTGGCTTTGGACTCACAAACAACTTGCCGTCCTTGTCCTTGCTTGCATAGAGGCGTCTTCCATCAGCCTCAACAGATAAAACATAAGTATTTCCCCCCGACTTTCTAACTTGCCACTGCGGAGGAAGTAATCAATATGCAGGCATGCAAGAGTAGGACGGTTGAACAGATGTCACATTTGCCGAATGAAAGCTAGCGGACTTACAAGACTTTCTCGGAAATCTGTGACGATGGGTTGTATGGGGGGGCCGAACGGGTCCGCAACAATGTACAGGCCGCTTTCAACAGACTGGATGAAATACCTCCCGCTTTCGAGACCGGCCATTGTTCAGGTGAAATGGAAAGGCGGATTTCTTGGTGAGACAGGTGCTGATGGGTCCAGGCTTATATATTGCTCCTGGCAGTACAGAACGGCCTCCTGCCACCCCCTACTTTCGGTTTAACGTCGGGTAGATATGACGGGCTTCCGAAAGAAATATTGCAGTTTCAGAAATAATGGACATTTGGAGTGTCCCGACTTGATTCAATTCCTCCTGTTATGCGCATCTGGACATAAAGCGGAGCGGTCTTACGCAGGAAATGTTGGTCATATTGTTGACTTCACCCTACTCGGCTCCCCCAAAGTTCATTCAATTTTTCGCTTCTCTCTTGAAGGACATCGACCGATTGTGCGTATCCGAATATGACTCTCCGGGAAACGTTGGTGCCAATTCGTTGCCACATTTGTTCACTGATGGCGCAACACTCTTCGCCGCTCATTCAACCTGCGCCACATGATGTGGCAACATCTTGTTCGGTTCTCCATCTTCCCCTCATTTCTTCTCATCGCCTTTCGTTCAAGTTGACAGGTAACCTTGCGCTCAAGTACCACCCGTTGGGAGGCAAATGAAGGTTTACGCAATCCAGGTGCGAAAGAAACACTAAGGAAAGTCGGGTCGCAAAAGCCCCTTTTATCTTGGTGTTCCGCACAGGGTCGCACGAAGTTACATATGTCTCCCAAGGCATGTGACGCGAACATTCACTCGGATGCGCTCGCCTGTGATGTGAGTTCAGAACACTCATAGGTGCGGTGATCCGGATGGACAGTTCCGTTCGTGCTTGAAGTCAGAGACTGGGCAAAGGCTTTGACTGCATAACCCACCCCCAAGTGAGATGCGGACCACACCGAAAATATTCGGAACTGGAGCCTGTCCCATTAACGGCCCCTATTCATCACCCTAAATTCAGCTTATGATGGCATTGAAGTTTTGGGTGGGCTTGATTTCGTGTAATATACCAGACTCAAACGTTCACATCTCCCATGAGTCGGTCCACACTCCAATCAGATGAAATACTTGTACATACACAGTGTGGCCGTATTCGTGCACAACTCTGAGTCACTAGCATCAAAAAACTATACCGACTTCGTACAATATCACACTGATTTCGGGTTTCACTCTACTAGTAATTGGCGGGGATGAAGTTCCACAGCTGTTCTGGCCTCACAATGATGATGAGGTCGTTCAAAACGGTCTACGATATAAAATAGTATCAATCTCACGGACTCATCCATACAGTGATATTACGTACGAGAGATTTTGGTTGTACGGAGCTGGTCAGAGTCCAGCCCCTATTTATGAGGATGTCCCCCGGTTCCTCAATTCTGCAATAGTTTAATCGCGTTAGTGAAAACATGTAGCGGTAAAATGCGAACAGACACTGACGTGTAAGCACCATTGTCGTGTTCCTTGACCACCCAGTCACGTTGCTGGGTACTTCCAACTAGCGTGTCACCTTCCTTGTCGACGTACAGTAGTCATCCACCAGTGAGAATGGACAAAACATAAGTCTTATCTCCTGATCTCCTAACTCGCCACTGCAAGAGAGGTAAGGGCCAGTTAGCAGGTGGATCCACTATACGGGAGAGAAGGACTGATGGTTGAATGGATATTACATATATCATCCGTACCAGACAACGATCAATGTGCTTACAGTAGTTTCTCCAGCATCCGATATGATGGGCCATGGAAGTAGCCCATACCGATCCACGCCAATGTATGGTCCACGGCCTGCAACAGACTGGATCAAATACAGACCATCTTCAAGAGCGACCATTGCGTTGTGTGTGAGACTGGAGAGTGTATTGTTTGGATGCAGAAGACCCTGATGGACCCGCTCCTTATATCTTTGTTTCTGCGCTGGCACAGCCATTGGATGTTCCCGCTGCATCTCATAATTGTAGTCTGTCAGCATAGCGGTCAGAGAGAATGACGAAAATTCCGAGGGATAACATTCAGCAACGACATTCATTACCGCCAGTCGAGCTTCTATCACCCCAATTCGTACGAATCATAACGTGATTCTCTGGTTCTCTGGTTCTCTGGTTGTTTCGGGGAATAAATCTGTCGAATACTCATCAACCTGTTGTTGGTTGCTTCGGATCTGGACGTCATGCAAAGCTCGCTCAGTGGGGCGATCTTATTAGTCAAGGAACTGCAATTCTTGACATCATCTTGATTTGGCCTTGCTCGATTCCCAGCTGAGACCCCCTTAAGCTCCAAATCCAATTTTAAATCATTTCAAAACTTGTCGTTTGCGCCTGAATATGCCGCCGAGGAATGTCAGACATTAATTGATGGCACAGCCAAGCTGCACATTGGAGTTTGAACGCTTGAACTTCGGAACGCTGCACGAGTATGGACTCGTGGTGTGACAGTGGCAGGTGTGCGGCGCGTATCAGAATTGCAGCTCCACAGTTGTCAAACGCTAGGGACCCTTTCCCAAGAACATCTGAGAACAAAGGGTCATTAATCTGCATGGCTACCAAATCCGTAGCAGTGGGAAACAGAAGTCGTATATGTGTGCCAGTTGCAAAAAGGGTCAACAAAGAAACGCACTCTTTGAGCACGTTGCTGTTCAACCAGCGTACGGAGGCGACCCTCCCCGAACGCAGGAATAAGTGCGACGAATATCCAAGACCGCCACGATACGTACCCGTGGGTCATTGGGGGAGGGGCAAGCTGCGTCGTGTTCGTCACCATTCGCGCAGACGTGGTCGCAAGCCTATACTCGTGACAGCATTGGGACGAGCGACAGTGCATAAGTCAGTCGTGCATGTTGGTGCATAAGACAGAAGAGGTCCATGTGAGTACCGGATGGAGGAGATCAAGGGGAGAGGGGGAGTCAAGGAGAGGCTTATTAGCGACCGGACAAGCTAGGAGAGGACGGTAAGTCCTGGGTACATCAGTACGTGCGGTAACGAATGTGTAGTGCGTGTGGCTTACCTCCAGTCGAGTGAGCGAAGACTGGAGGCAAAGCTTGGCGCTATGCACGAGTGAACGGGAAAGTTATCAACGAGCGTGTCTATCAATGGGAATCATAGTTGGTATCTACTCGACACTACGGTCTGTATCTCCAACAGGGCTGGCCACCCCATCGTCGTACATGTCGCCCCAGGGATACGCATGGTAAAGGGGGGGCGAGCAGGAGTCGTTGCTGTTCGTACTGATGGACCCGAAGCTCGCAACGGCGTTCAAAGTGCCCGCCACGGTGGCATTTTCGTTGTGGTCATCGCTGTCGTGGGCATCTGCGTTTTCCTCGTCGTGCGGTGGTGGCATTGACCACACGCTGCATCGTCGGCCACACTATGCCCTATCATGTACGCCGACTCTCGTTTCCCTCGTTGTCCTTGTTGCCCCATCACTGTAGTGACACCTTGGCATTGACCGTGGGCGCGAGCTAAGACGAGTGATTTATTGAGGAGAATGTGAAGCGAGGGCGGTGGCGCTGTGACAGCCGTCGTCATTGTCACAAAGCTTCTGAGGAACTAATCAAGTTCAACAAGTTCATGATGGCATTGATCTAGGAAGTCTCGGACGGCACCTATGACGGTCCATTCAGCATAGCACGTACAGGTTCAGACGTTCATATCCCTTATGAATCGATCCACACTCCAATCAGATGAATACTCGTACATACAGTGTGGCCGCATTCATGCGAAACTCGGAGGCTCTGACAACATACAACTACACCGACTTCGTGCAACATCACACTCTACTGGTAATCGGCAGGGATGAAGTTCCACAGCTGTTCTTTCCGCACGATGAGGAGGATGTCATTAAGAACGACCTGCGATACAAAACAGTATCAGTCTCCTGGATTCATCATCCAGTGACGTTACGTACGGTGGATTTCCGTATCTCAACGTCGGTCAAGGTCCAGGCCCTAGTTACGAGGATGTCCCCCGGTTCCTCAATCCTGTAACATTTGAGTCGCAACGTCAGTGAAAACATGTAACGGTAAAAGGTAAACAGACACTGACGCGTAAGCATTATCCCGTTCCTTGATGACCCAGTCACGGGGTCCAAGACTTCCAACCAGCCTCTCACCCTCCTTGTCGACGGATAATGGTTCACCACTGATAATGGTCAAAACATAGGTTGTATCTCCCGTTCTCTCAACTTTCCACTGAAAGAGAGTTAAGGGCCAGTCAGTAGGTGGATCCACCATACAAGAGAAGGGCTGGCGGTTGAATAGATACTACATGTATCCTCCGTGCCATACAATGACCAGAGTGCTTACTATTTTGTCTTCGGCGTCCGATATGACGGGTCGTGGAAGTAGACCAGACGGATCCAAGCCGATGTATGGCCCGCGGCCCACAACAGATTGAATCAAATACAGTCCATTTTCAAGTACTCCCATTGCGTTGTGTGTGAGACTGGAAGGTGAATTGTTGGATATAGAAAACCCTGATGGACCCGCCCCTTATATCTTTGTTTCCGCGAGGCTGGCACAGCCTTTGGATATTCCTGCTGCATCTCACAGTTGCCGCCCGTCAGCATAGCAGTCAGAGATAATGACGACAAATTCCGAGGGGGTCCGGTAGCATTTGGCAACGACGTTCATTACCGCCAGTCGAGCGCAACGTCGAGCTTCCAACATCCCGATTCGTACGAATCGTAGCAAGGTTCTCTGGTTGTTTCAGGGAATAACAGATCTTCCACATGCCCGTTGATTTTTTACTGACTGCCTCTCGGATCTGGCCGTCATACAGAGCTGGTTCTGGGATATAAGGTGGGGCAGACTTACTGATCAAGGAACCACATTGCTGGACATCATCCTGATCAGGCCTCTCAACTGAAAGTCGCTCAAGCTCCAAATCCAATTTCAAACACCTTCGAATCTTGTTGTTTGCACCTGAATGTCTTTAAGGAATAACGGATATTAATTGATAACGAAGCTAAGTTGCACGTTGGTGTTTGAACGTTTGAACTTCAGGACACTGAGGTACACAACAATGGCCTTGTGCTCCCCTCCCAGTCGCCCACGAGAGGTTCGATTGGACTGGACACAGACAACAGAGATAGGGGATTGATCGAGTTGATGAATTCTGAGCACTCGGAAGACTCACTGTTGTGACTCAGTTGCAATGGATTCTTTCCAAGATAGCCCAAAATATCCAAGAGACGTGCACTCTACCGATGGAACGTGCTCAGTCATATACAGACCGCCCATCTTGCTCGAACGTGGATCAAAACCTGGGACACGTTCGTTCGGCGTCACTGTTGATATATATATCCACTTCTCGTTGGTCATTTGTCCTCCGGTTTGTTGTCAAAGTTGATAAGGGATTCTGCGATCAGTCAGCACCTTCGGGGGAATAAAACGTTACACGATCTAGGAGCGAAAGAAACGCCTGGGCAAAATGTTTGCCTCCATGTTCTGCTACTCACCTTTTGTCGAGGTAGATCATGCTGAGGCATATCTAAAAGGCCCCTGTCTGGACACTTTGGAGGTTGTGTCACTGTCTTTGATTAGTCAGTGTGCACAGGAGACAAACCGTTCCGAGTCGTTCAACGTGGCACACAGCACTCGAAGTCGGATCTCGTCCATCTCGCTCGAATTGATTCGAACCCCGCTCATCAGATACAAGTGCGAAGAATACTCGTGGGAGGCCTCCTTCCTCCCATTCCATTGTTCCACGAGGAAGACATCTCATCTATTTTTTTTTAGTTACGGGTCTTCGCCGACTCTCGGGACCAATGTACCTTATGGACACCACGGACTCCAAGCATGCACTCCCGACGACAACGAATTTGGTCTTCATTCGAAAAAAACATGGTTTGCTCGAGGCTTGAAGCGTTGTTACGTCAGCGCAGGATCCGTACCGTAACAGAGACGAGTCCGAGATAATGAACTGTCAGCGGTGCGACCGTACTCTGTATAATTCTGTGAACGTTTCCTGTTCCAACATTGATAAGGCCCTGGCAGTCGGTCACCAACTCCAGGAGGCAAAGAGAAACATCGTAAATGTGGTTGACGGATGCTCAAGCCAACTTTTGATGTTGTAGCTGCGAAAGGAATAGAAGGGGGTACACGTTAAGGGCCAGGGGTGAAGTGCTCCTTGGCAAACGTTGGTGGTGGGCAACTTCCAAAGAATATGACAATGCTCGAAAGCGGGTTGTGACGCGTGATGTTGCATTATATAAGTTAGTAGTGAAGGTGCAGACGAGGCAGACATCCAAAAAAAACTTTGGCGGCCCAATTGGACAAGCGTCAAGTTGCAAACCTAGATCGTCTGGGCTAATGCAACGCTCACCACTGTCCTTCTCAACTGAGCGTGACGCCACTAAACCACTTCTTTTGTACAGGAAATGATACGCCCAGTGCCCTGAACGAACGTTGGTTGTACTATACATAAAATCTTTGTCTGCTGATGCTTACGAAGGTGTGCCCGTGTAGCCTCGACTGATCCTTAAATGGCCTTGCTCTGTTTCATTTGTGCATTTAAAGCAACACCGAACACCAACCATGGCCCAGTTATCATCATCTTCTCACCCAACATCTTTTATCTTCCGAATGACCGAGCTATTTTTGGGAAACACGAAAACAATGTTGCCATGAGTCCATGACACCATGGTATCAATGTGGAAATAGACACTGATTGGTTGACTTGAGTTCAATGCAGCCTGGCACCATCCATCAAATCTTATCCTTGCCAGGATCACCTTGGCTTTGAAAGGACATGTCAAACATTTAAGATGACAAAGCGTCACACTCTCCGGAATTGAAACCAAGAAAGATGTAATACCATCCTGTATGTTTCGTGCTGCCTCTTTTCTGGTTCATGGCAGTTGATCAATGTCTCTGGAGACAGCTCACAACCTCCTATTCAGACTCGTGTTCTCTGCCTTGTGGTCCACTTTGAAGACATTTATCTCGCATATCCCATGAGAGTATTCACAAATGCCCTCATGGTCACCCGGATGGATCAACCACTGATGACCTACGATGTCAAGCTAGAAGACAACGCGACGTGATCGAAAGGTAAGCGCATGGGCCTTGCAGTGGTTCCCGACCCCACTACAAAAACCATGTTCACGAGGCGAGCCCATTAAATCATGGAAGCTTGGAAACTGTTTACGGCGAGCGAGAGAGGGAATACTAGCCTGGAGTTGCCAATACTTGTGGTCATTAGCTTACATAAGCCCACCTTTTTGCGCTGTACCATGCCCACTCCCCAGGATGTCCTCCGCGCGTCCATCGTGGCGCACAACGACACGTTCGAGTCGTTGCTCGGGCTGATACCACCCAAATATTACCTTGTCAAGGATGACGCAGAGGTTCGTCTTCTCGTCAGGATACCACGTCGCGTACGCCTGGTCCAACTCGACTGCACTGCTAGGCACCGAGCAAATACCAGAAACACAAGCACCACCAAAAGGCGGCCAAAGAGGCTTCCAAGAAGGCCAGACGCGAAAAAGTGCGTTTTACTTGCCGTCGGGTCAAATAGCCACGGTGACGTTTCGCTCAGCTCGATCCAGCGAACCACAGATCGGTCATGGAGATTCAACGAGAGCGAGAACGGGATTCGGGTGAGGATGGCGAGGATCGGATGAAGGTCGATGATGTCGCGGACGTGGTTCCGATGCCCCAAGTGGAGAGCATAGCTGTGCTTAGGGAGAAACTGCATGCGCGTATGGCGACCCTTCGTCGTTCTGGTGCTCCGAACGGCGAGCCGGGGGATAAGGATGAGCTACTCGAGGAACGTCGGAAGCAACGCGCGGCCTTGCGAGAGAAGCGCAGGAAAGAGACAAAAGAGCGGAAAAGGGCCGAGGCCGAAGGTAAAAAGGACAAAGCGAAAACGAAGGAGAGAGAGTCGACGAGCAAACCGGTGTCTGCCAAGGCGCGTCCGCTCGCTTTGAATACAGACATACCTGACTTTTCTTAGGACCAGCTGCTCGTATCAGACCGCCCTGGGACGTCTTCGGGCTCCTCTGGCGATCATGATGGTCCCCTCACCAACATTGCCTTCTCTGCTCTCACCGGGTCATCAAGTAAAAAGGCTACTCAATTCAAGACTTCGTCGAATCCCGCCCAGGCCCTTGCACAGCTCGCCGCACGCAAGGAGAAGCTGACAACTCTTCCGGAAGAGAAACGCAAAACGGTGGAAGACCAAGAACGATGGGCGAAAGCCGAGGCTCGCGTAGAGGGTGTCAAGGTGAAAGATAACGAAGGACATCTCAAGAAAGCGATCAAACGGAAAGAAAAAGAGAAAGTACGCAGCAAAAAGAAATGGCAAGTTTTCCGCCACCGCCTTACTATGTTGTGCCAACTGATAATTTGGTCAGGGAGGAGAGGAAGGAGCAAGTCGCTGCATCAATGGCCACACGACAAAAGAAGCGATCCGACAATATTGCGATGCGGAATGAGAGACGAAAGGAGAGAAATAAAGGTGGGAGTGGCAAGTCGCGGCCAGGATTTGAGGGCAAGTCGTTTTCAAAAAGCAAAGGAAAATCATCAGCAAGAAAGAAATGAACACATTGTTTTATCACTGCGCTCGAGGGCGTCCGTAAGCATTCTGGAAGTGCTACAGGCACCTTGAGTTATGTATTCTGTTCATGGGGCTGAGTACCACTACGCCGACGATGGTGTTGCAATACTAGACTAGGATGAGTCAACCAACTTGATTAACAACCACGATGACGTTCGAGATACCAACCAAACACATTCTGTCCAGCGATCAACTAGAGGACTTTCAGAATTCCCAGACTCACGCCAGCATCGCGACCTTTATCGAACAACTAAACGAATCCGTTATCAACGTCAAACTCACTGACGATGTCGACCTCACTGTGCGTTTGTTCCCCCTTTCACTTGAAGCTGGCGGTTGAAGTTAGTCGTGCTGCGCAAGAGTAGAGGGTGAATTGTATCCTCAGCATATTGGAGCAAGTTGAGACCATCGCGAGAGAGACGCCTCCGGTCGACAACAAAGCATCACGTTTCGGGAATCCCGCCTTCAGGACCTTTCATGACCAAGTAGAAAAGGCAAGCCACTTAGCCCATTGTCCTTTTACCAAGTAACTCAACAGCAAATACAGCAAGCCTCTGTCTTTCATACCGAACTTGGCGTACCAGAAACCGCAATCCCCGAATTACAAGTTTATCTGATCAACGCATGGGGTAACCGCGAACGCATCGATTATGGGAGCGGAATGGAACTCAATTTCCTATGCTGGCTGTGAGCTGCGCCTTTGTGCTCGTCGCATACCTCCATATGAGTCTTCGTCTAGATATTGCCTGAGACAACTCGGCGTAGTCGATGAACGTGATTACAGAGCGCTCGTCATTCGGGTATTCTGGCGGTGCGCACAAAACGTTGTCCGTCGCACTTCAGGCTCAACCCTTCCCCAACAAGGTACATACAGGTCATGCGGGTCCTTCAGTCCACGTACTGGCTCGAACCCGCGGGGTCTCATGGTGTATGGGGGCTGGACGATTACCATTTCCTACCGTTCTTGTTTGGTTCCGCGCAATTGAGGACGAGTGCTGTACCCACCAACAAACGCATCCCAGGCCACCCCTCTCCGAAGGCGATCCACGTTCCCGAGATTGTCGATGAGCTCGCCAAGGATTACATGTACTTTGCATGTATCAAATTCATCAATTCTGTGAGTACTTTATAGATCCTTTTTTCGACCAGGCGCGAGACCTACCTCCCCCCCAGATCAAGACTGCCTCGCTTCGATGGCATTCTCCGATGCTCGACGATATATCCGCCGTACGTCCCAGCCTCACCACGCAGGTCAAATTGTGCTCACCCTGTCCTTTTTTCTGTCTCATTCTCGCAGGTGAAAACGTGGGACAAGGTCAACGCGGGCATGATCAAGATGTACAGGGCTGAAGTCCTTGGAAAGCTCCCCGTCATACAACACTTTCTCTTTGGTTCCATCCTCCCTTACACTGGGAGAGCCGCCCCGGTGCCGTCGTCGGTGAGGGCGGGGACGCATGGTGGTCACGTACACGAAGGGTGGGGCGACTGTTGCGGTATACCTGTGCCAAGCGCGTTCGCTGCTGTACAGGAGGAAGGGGCTCGCGCACGGGTGATCGAAGGGCCGGGGGTACGACCTGTCCCGTTCGACTGACGTCCTGAATGCCGATAGACACTGCATGTGGGTGTTCTCGCGATGATTTGACAAGGGTTCTTTTTTTTTTTGCTCGGCGTTCTCGATACTTTCTGGGCGAAAACGGCAGGTCTCGAATCCGTCTACGTATGTAGCGATCCAAGTACGGCGTGGTATACTGTCCAGCGTTTATCGACGTCTTGCATCCTTGGATCACACGAGGGTTCGTGTCGTCTGGCAACGCGTTCAAATATATTATTATAGGCTACAATGATACCGACGATCATACAGTGGCAACCCCATTATTTAGACAATGGCGTTGTAATCAAACTTTAAAGTCGTATCATGTTATATCAACGTGCGACGCTCAGCGCGCATGTTCATTGCGTCCGCTCCCTAGTCCAAGTCCGTCGGCAACTAGTGCCTTATATCCAAGGGTATAGCGTCTGGTCAAATCCGGATCGCAATACAACGCGCTCAGCGCGTGGAAGATAGAGATGATCCAGGAAGGGTCTCGGAACGGACAGACAGTGAAAACGCTCGCGTAGACTGATTACCACCACGACGAGACGTAATACAGGCCCGCCCCCGCGTTCTTCACCATCCGAACACTCTGTTTCGCCATACGGGTCAGGACGGGTGACCAGGGGCGCGAGTGCGAACCGACACTTACTCCTCGTGCACCTCGACGCCACCGACGGCTCTCTTGAGCATTGGATCAACGCCTCTCACGACGTCGCTCACGCTTCCGGCGAGAGAGACCGGGCCGCAGACGCCGACGAATACACCGCTGCAGCCGCCACAGCTGACCAGGGTGTTGACGAGTGCGTCGAGGCGTCTGACGAGCTTGGGGCGTCCAGGCGTAAGCGTGATCCCAGGGGGGAGGTATACTCCGTCGAGCGACTTGGTCGGCGCACGAGTGTAGAACACCGAGATGCACAAGCGCGCAGCGGTGCTCTCGGAGATCATCGCCGTGAACAGAGGGACCATGGGAGTCAAGGAAGCTGTTGAATCCTGTGTATGAGCAACATGGAGGGGACATAGCAAAGACGGTCGAACCAGGGTCAGCAATGCACCAGATGAGGTCTATATCGGTGACGTTGCTCGAATGACCGGATCGGACGAGATCTTGGACTGCGGAGAGCGCAAAGGTGATGCCGCTCCCACCGACAACAAACATGGCCCCGGAGTAGCTCGGAATGACCGTATTTCCGACACCACCTGCACATGGTTCAATCCAAATATAGAACACGGGGAACTTGTGGATGCATTACCGTATGGCCCCTCGACCATCACCTTGACGCTTCTGCCGAACTCTTGCCCGCGTTCACCATACACCGAGGTACCGGCCATTTCATACATCCTAGACGTCCACCTTCCAGCCTTGTTGCAGAGCAAAACAAGGCCGTCTTCCGTTTTGCTGACACTGGCAATGGTAAACGGGTGTACTTCTGTCATACCCCAAAGGCCCATCGCAGTCGAGAGGACACGGACGCGGACATGCTGACCAGCACGCCATCCAGCATTGATATCTGGCATCTCAACCCGAGTGAGCCCTAGTTCGGGGATTCGCCGAAGAGTAGCGGTCGTGATTCGAGTTTTGATCGCGCGAACGAGATGGTCAAGACCGTAGAAAACGCAGATCACAATAACATAAGGGATAGATCGTTCGGTATGATAGCAAACCTGTGACCAGAGACCCGTTAGGAATGGTGCAGTGCTTGAACAAGAGAAGAGGACATGGTGTGGTAGCGAACACTCGGTAATGTACTCACGGAGAATAGGACCACGATCGACCCTAAAGCGTGGGTCGCGAAGAAAAAATTGTAGAATTTCGTTCGCATCGATTGCGTGGAAAAAATGCCCAGCATGTCAAAGCACACTAGGGCAACGACGCCCCACATATTAGATGGCCGCGAGAGCTTTGTTGAGATCGTTCCCGCGAGGCTCCATTCGTAAACTGCAAGAGTGTGAAAGTATGACATCCCGACAATGCAAAGAATAGAGACGTACAGTAACCAAGAGTATGGACGTTGGCAGCGAGGACTGCAAAGAAGCCAGCAAGACGATGAAGGTAATTCAACTGTGTCGTCCGATTAGAATTTCCGCTCTATATCACGTCGATTGAAGCGCAGACCTTTTCATAACCGATGCCAACAAGCACACCAATCACGTTGTTCTTCGTAGCGAGGATATATATGAAAGGCAGTTGAGAAATGCAAAGAAGGCCACTACGTCCAAAGTCGGAAAACGGGCTAGACCGATAAAGCCCCGCGACCAGGATGACAATGGTGTATCCCGCCATCAGAAGAACTTTCCCTAATGAGTAGTTGTCAAGCACGCGTTTGTGTAACACGTTCGCCAAAGGTTGGGTCAACGAAGAAAGCATGGGCATGTGCCATGTCTGTTGCAAGGATGCGAGCGTCGCAACGGTCAAGGGACGAGGAGGGAGTGCCTTTTCATCGTATGCCGACCGAGATCCAGGAAAATACGGCGTTCTTTGCAGGTGCGTAGCATCGGTGCTCCCATCATCGAGGTCAAGTGCAACCTTCTGCGTGTCAGAATTTAGGTAAATAGACCTGGTGTTGAGGTTGGTGCGTAATCTGTGCGTCTTGAATGTAACAAAGTAAAGGATGTGACCTTGGAACCATTCGGAGCGATGGGCAAAGCGTGCAATCGCTCTCGGGGCGTTGAAGGAGGCGAAGACGAGAATGACGATCAGAAGGAAAATATCGATACGATACACAAGGGAACCGGGGTCGACGAGCTCTTTGGGCATATGTGCACTAGACCCAGATGAGACGGTAGGCATTACAAAAGAGGGTTCGAAAAAAGAGAGATGGGTCAAGTGTATAACAGCAGATGGAGTGGAGACAGACGAGTTGGGCTACCAGTAGCCTCTGCGCCCTTTACCTATAAGGTTAGTGGAGCACAGAAAGTGAGTGGGAGTGTATAAGAAGCGAAAGGACTGCGGGCACGAGGAATGCAAGAGCCCATGCGCGGAGTCCTGAAATGAACAATGAAGTTGCCATGGTCATACCCACACAAACAAATCGGCGATATCATGGTAAATGGAAATAGATCTCATCCACCGCAATATCATTTACACGAGCAACAGCAGTACATACTTTTTCCGGTGCAAATAGCTTTTTGGATAGCTGGCCTGTGGGCCTTGGCTTGAGATATGACGTGTAAGCATGAAATTGAAGAAGCCGAAAAGTTTGGACCACCACAATGACTGATTCGGACAATTGAGGTTGTGGAGCCCATTCGGTAATGTGACGCTAACTTGGCCCAAACAAGTTCATTGTTTTATATCCATGTGTGGTACTAAGACCTTGCAAGAAAGAGAACTTTGGACTCGCTACCCTTTTTCTTTTTTCTTTTGCGCAGAGGACCCATGTCGACTGACGCGGCTCGCAATGGTCGGGGATGAGTTGAAACGCGGGCTGTCAGTTGTGTAGCCCTCGTTCAAATCTGCAGTGGACACCCGACCTCGGTTGACGTTAAACTACCTGCAACCCTCCAACTCCAACCGCCCTTCGCAACTAGAGCACTCAAAGCTGTCTCCAAAGTTTGGTTCCTCGCTCCGAGTGACTACGACTAGCAGTACTATGGCGAGTACCTAGCTCCACTGAATTACATATGTGCGGCCCGGACTAAGCTCCGAGTTTAGCGTGTATCAATGGTGAAGCTAGGAAGGAATTTGGATTACCATTGACAACAATGTGGACCAGCGGCTAGGGCTCCGGGTATAGCGGCACTCTAGCCAGTTCCTATCAGAAATTTGGACAGCAGTCGATCGGATAGCGTTTGCGGTCTACGTGATGAAAGCTCAGCGCTCAACGTTAGACAGCTCTCAATGTCCGTTGCTTCTATGGCAGACTTTTGAGCCGAATTGAGGTGCTTGATCCGTGCAGTCGAGGGCGTCAACAGTCCCAGGGTACCAGGTATCACTTGACCAAACATGCATAATATTTTCCACCAAGACACATCCACCGCGCTCGCCTTGCTGACGCTATCGTACACTTTTGACGTAATCAACAAACATTGCTCAGAGGACGCTGTCTAACAAAGCGAATATATGGATATCAATTCGATGGACGAAAATGGAAATGAATGGAGACAGACTCACTCATCCGATCAGGACGTTGGCCTTGAGGTTGTTGCCCTCAGTGACAGTAAACTTGACCTCAAAGGTAGTTCCCGCAGCACTCCTAACACTGTACTCTGCTAATTGTTTCTCCCTCTGGTACGCCCGCGGTCCATTGTCGTAGTATTGCGGATTGATCACAAGCGCTGTCTCGTTAGACTTGAGTCCGGTTACGATGTCGCACCAACGCTTGTAGTTGTGCACTCCGACCGCGACCGTGATCAGCTCGCCTAGGGTAGACTGGAAACGGAGAACACCAGAGGTGCCGCTACCACCCATCGTCAGAGTCTGAGTCTCGTTGTCTACAGACCAGGTCCCGCCGTTGGCATAGTGGAAGACGGTCTTTTCGACGATGTGGAAGTACCCGCGGCTGGGGTCCCTCTGGTAGATATCGAGAGCGATACTGTAAGACATGCTGATAGCTGAAGAGGGTAAATCTCAGCACGGTCGGGATGTAGAGAGTAGAGAAGTGACGGACTTGTTTAATAGATGATGATTTGAGAGTGTGTTCGGGGTTGATGAGGTTCGAGCTGATAATTGGGGAGGGTTATATACTGGTCTGAATGGAAATTTCCGAGGTCTTTCTGCTTGCAGAGGTCACGAATGGAACTTGGATCATATTGGAGTTGTAGTCCGACATTCATCTCCGTCACTGTTCTTCCATCCAGAACAACACGAATGCATACTGGTGTCAATAAATTTCGTCAGTTAATTGGGGCAAAATACAACATTGGCCTATATTTCCCACCTTTGACGTCCCCGAACAAAATATTGGGGTTCGTGTTTTGGTGCTCATATTTGTTATGGCATCATGCCCATAGGAATTTTGAGCACCATTGCAATTTGGTTCTAGAGCCGTCAAGTAAAGAGCCATATCCGTATGCCAGTAATTCTCCTTTTGTGGTGGCGGAACTGGAGGGTACCAACAAGTCAGTGAGACAAGTCTAGGTTGAGATGAGGAGGCACATCAAAGTCAACTTCATCCCCGCCCTGTCGCCGCTCCTCGGACTGCCTTTCAGAAAAGAAACTGGAACTATGGTCCTATTATAGATATCGCTCGTTGATACATGACAAGCCAAAGATGAAATGTTCATGCTAGTCCGCCCCAAAGTCCAAGCTATTGTTATTCCTGGCGCTGAAACCGTAATACACCAGTAATATCAAACCTGCACCCACCTTAAGAAAGCTCAGGTCAGTGGATGCTTGCACTCTCCGTCTTGCATGAGCAAAATATTAATACCCAGGTCGGCTGGAGGCCAGTCTAGACCCAAGGGGCTGATAACACGGCGCACCCCTCGTTGCGCACTAGCCGAGCGATCTAGATTAAAATCAACAAGAAAAGTGCAACAACGCTGCAACCCACTGCAACTTGCCTGGATCAGAAAGAAGATCAACTTGCGAATGTTTTAATTGGCAATGATTTATGATCACCTGATGGTTTGATTTATCGCCACCTCTGGGGTTATGCAAGAGCAGAACACGAAGCGGGTGTGGCAGCTGACTCCTCGCCAAGACGGAGCGGAGCAAATACCCTGGAATGTCAAAAACGGGGATGACATTCACAGAAGAACCAAGGTGTTAGAGAGGAAGAGAGGAAGCGAACTGTCATACAGGCGCACACGAACGCCCAATGTATGGAAGTTGATCCCTGACAGACGCACCGACTCCACCGCTTCTGTATATTTGCCTGCCGGAAGTCTGTAAAGTGGGAGAAAGTAATGTATGTATGTCCCTACCCTCAAAATAAGAGGACGCGGAGGTCCTTCGTCAGAGGAGAGACTGCAGACCATAATGAAGATGAGAGTTGGTAGATGAGATGTATAGTAGTAGTCACGTACTTGGCGGCGATTGAAAGTTGCTTGACTCATGTGATGTTTTTGACGGAAGACCTCCCCTAGAATTTCACCACTTAGCAGGACTTCAAGACTGCAGTATCCCATACTTTTTAGGCAGTCCGGTGGGCATAGATGCATTTTACGAATCTCAACTAAGGACCTCGAACGTCAAAGACATTCATTGTTTGGTCTTTCCTGGACTTCGTCGCAAGTCGAAAAAATGAGGGGAGTACTCTTCCGACTGTACGTCGTCCACAATGTATATCTCCCACCTTTACACGCTAGTTCTGCCGAAAATTAGGGCCAAAAAATATAATGTTCTCTCTGTACAGGCTTGTCAAATCAAGCTGCATTCTGCTGATCGGATGAACTTCTCGCTGGAAGAGACGTCCTGGTGTATCAATTCTGAGTCCAGATCAACCTTGTGTATGGCGATCGCTCGTCGTACCAACATTGTCCACTGGGCTAGGTATATCTCTACTTTCCCCGCCAAACGCCTTGGTCTCACTTTTACAAGCAAAACTTCGCCTGCGAAATCTTCTTTTTTTTTTGGCCTTCCGACATCTCCGTTCAGTCGAGGTGAGTCGTAAGCTTCCCGCGGTTTATGGCCCAAGAAGAACAGGGCTTGATGCGCCGGGCTCTGGCGCTCTACATAGAAGCACGCATGTTTGAGGTGCAACACGGTGTCCTTACCGGGGCTGGGCCCGCTGACTTACATTGCGTAAGGTATAAAGCCTGTGATCCGAAAGTTGTTTGGGGCGATAGTTGGGTGCAAAGTTTATATGGACATGAAGAGTGAACGTACGAAAGAGAATAGCGTTCCTACTACCCTTGTTAATTACGTTGTCTGTAAGTCAGCACTCTGTGGGCGTATGGTCTCCATGTGCACCAGTTGTGACAGCGTTCTCGAACCCTTGTTGTGTCAGTTCGTAAAGGGGGTACTATCCCGGTAGGTGCATTTGATGTACTCCAAGAAGCACTCTACTTTTTTTCCCACATGGTTACATCAGAGAACCAATGTTGAGGATGGCCTAGACGGGGAATTGCCGCAAATGTGGGGGCGAACTAGAACATGGAGGTATGACATGCAGAAGAGTGGCTTGCACATGGTCTGGGGCGCAGCCTCAACTGTGTACTTGGAAGGGGGCACATGCCCCTCTCTTCCGGAATTCAGATTGGTCCGAGGCACGAGCGTTCATACGCTTCTCGCTTCTCAGGTCAGACTTTCGGTCAACTGTGGTCACTCATCACCCCATGAATCACAGGGAGAGTCGATGAGCTCGTTTCTATACCATGAAAACATGTCAAATTCGCCATAGTGAGCTAGTCTGAGGCTTTTCAACCATGCCCTACTTGGACGGTAAGCAGGAAACCATGGCTACACCTGAGTTTGCTTCTTTGGACTCGTTGATGGTGTTGACTGACCGGCTGACCATTTCACTGACCTTGTCCACCCTACAAGAGACAGTCGCAATGGTGATGGCGAGTATCAGCACTGCAAATGGCAATGGCCAACCGCACGGGGTGATCAAGTGAGAACATACCCTAGAGGGATGTAAGCGGAATTGAAAACGAAGGTCTGACCTGTAAGCAATGTCCTACTCGGGGGGTAAATGCGTTACAGGAAATTGTCGCCATCAAGTCTCGAGAATGTAAGGTTGCAGTTGATGTCAAGAGGCCAGACAAAAGCTGTCTCTTTAGGTGAGTACACTCCTTGAAAAAGAGAAGAGCAAAGAAAAAGGTAGTACTGCGCAGCGTATGAGTTTTTTTTGGATCTGCTGTACAATTTGAAGTCGTAGATACACTTTTTCTATTGAGGTGCAACGCGGTCGCTGTACTCGTGTTGATCAACTGTGCTCAATATTTCGTGAATGCTAGTCTGTTGTTGGCGTTACTAGAGTCCTAGACGCCGAAAGGATACGGAAACAACCAAACAACTCATCATACTCGCATCTTGCCTTTACATCGGCGAGTCCAACCTAAAAGTTTAAAACGAGGAAGGAAAAGGCATACTCACTCAACTCACTGGGCTATCGCCTTCGAGGATCTCCCATATTGTTCCTGGTACTCGAAGTTGAACATGGGTCTTCGCTCGGCAGTTCTGGAATCAAACAAGAAATGCGTCCAAAGTTGGATATGAACATCTCTCGTGACCCCAATAACCTGTCAAGTATACGGAAGGCAGGAGGGCATCACGATTTGTACCAATGAACTTTTGGGGCTGACCCATTAGTGGTATTCGTGAAGACAAATGTATAATGATGTAGATGAATTTCAGACTGCAACTACAAACCTGGCGAGGAACGCAAACAAGGGCTCAGTGCTGATGCTATGTCAGGAAGGCTGCCGTGCGGTATATAAACCGCCCTGGCCGTCCTTGAGTATTATCAATCTTGGATACGTGCTCACAAGGCAAGCCAACCAAGTCCGTCTCTTCGTTCTTTACACTATGACCATGCTGATGCCTGTTGTGTGCGGACTTCAACATGTCTCCAAGACTAACCCCGAGGATAGGTTGTTCTCCAAGTCCAGAAGATCGTCTTCCACAATGCCATTGATAACATCTCGTCAGAGGCCACCGGGATCCGGCCGCTCACCGCCTCTGGGCTCTGGTGTCTTCCGTTTCTCGTCCAATAAGGGCCGCCATAGCCAGGGGTGCACAACTACAAACGTCGGTGCGACGTCGTGACCGGACTCAACTTCAACGAGACAGCCCTCGTAACAACCCGCAGTACCACCACGACGGAGCACTGGCGTACATGACAGAGAAACAAGTATGGCATCAGGAGCGCTCGGGGAACAACTACCGAGGTTGTCTTCACAGTCGCTGATAGCAATCCCCAGGCCAACATGACCTCCGGATAGGTGAGCTAATCACCATTACCACTGCTCACCGATAACTCCATATCGCATGTATAGAGCTCCCCTGTCACCTAGAATCTGCTGAGTTATGCAAATGATCAAAAGTAATCGTTATGTCTGAAGACTGCGTGGCGTCCAGTGGCTTCGGCTCGTCAAAAACTAGTAGGTGCAGTTGCGTTAGCATTTTGGCTTCTCAATAACCGTGGAGATAGGACCCGGGGCGCGATAAGAATCCAAATGTAAATTTTGTCCGCTTCCATCGTGTGCGCCGGTCTAGGGGACATCCGATTTAGGAGAGCCAAGAAGAACTCTCACGGCTACAAGGGTTGATCGATTGTCAAACCCGTGATTGACGCCTGTGTTTGCGTTCACCGATCGTGGTGCATTTTCACGGAGACCAAGGAGGATGCTGGCAAAAAAGAAAAAAGAAAGAGAGAAACGTACGAAGGAAGGAGCGCGCCATAGATGTTGTGCGACGAGTTAAAGGCAGCACCCGTTGTCGGACGTGCCAACTTGGGCAAGAAGCTAACTTAGGCCGTAAGGGAGTGTTCATCACAAGGCACGAGCTCCTGTCTTTTTTTAAAAAATATCGGCGGATCAGGATTAGTGCCGCGTATTGGATGAGTAAGGCCCGGGGCTAACTGGGATTAGACTAGGCTGGCGATGAGCCTATCATGATGCTGCTCACGCGGTGCGATCCCGTTATGTTTTCAGCCATCCACTGTCAGTCCCGATGGAGCTCTCGGAGCTCGAAAGAGAGCGGGTGACGGAGTGGCTTAGTCAGCGATTCGCTCGGAACCAACTGATAGAGCCTTGAACTCGAGCGTCGCAGTGACGGCGGCTCTAATAGTCAACGACCAGCAGAGTAGCACTCCGAACCAACTTGGAGTTACGAGTCCTGTGCAATACTTACAGCAAATATCGCTCGGAGGTACAGTGAATTTTCCCCGAAATGAGAGGCATTGCCTGACATGCCCTAAAGTCATCGTCACCGGTCCGTGTCCTGTATGCTATTTGACTCTTCAGGCATCATGATAAGTGTGTGCAATGTCACACGGTGTACATTCTGGACAGCGCCTCGCCGTCAAAGAAGAATGTAAGCCATAAAGCAGTGCTATACGCATCCCCTTTTGGCATACAGAAATTAAGGCGACCTGGAATTGGGTAAATCAATTGCTACAGTAGCCGCTTTTCATAGCACAGAAGGTAGAAGATAAATCATGCGATAGCATCGTGAGAGGTGACACACAACCTCCCCTGCTCGCGAGTCTCATGTCCACAGACTCGCAGTCTGCCTTGGAGCTGCTCTTTCTCAACAACTACACGTCCAGTATGGAGAACGATGACTCTCTCGATGTCCGTTCTGATAAGCTAATATAATCCAGTCGTCGTCATCATTGCTGTTGTATATGATTACAGTGAGTGAGATGTCGCCATCGGTTGAATCTGTTCCTTGTTTCTTACGTCTGTGTTAAACCGTCAGTCCTTACCTTCCCTAGAGAGGTGTTCTTTTTCCTTTCCACGTCCACTTTCACCGCTAACCATCCACAAAGATAGAGTACATTTGGGTGAGCGGCCCCACCTATCGCACAGATACAGTGTCCCCGACAAATTTTTTAGTGCAGGCCCTGGACCTGGGTCTCGACAGCATTTCTTCTTGTGCGTACATCATATTTGGTTGCCAAGCACATACTACTGCCCTATAACTCACTGTTTCGATAGATCCGCTATGTCGGTCTTTGTTGGTCTATGTAGGTCGATGAACTGACACAGCGCACCCCCGGCGGACTGACCCTGAATTCATCACCAAGCAGCAATGCACTAGGTACGCTAAAGGGCTCAAATTCAATCCCAGTCAGCTGAACCGGCACACCCTTAGATAGCACTTCATTTATCTCGGGCTCTTCGATGGTCAGTCTTGCATTTTGCACTTGGCCATCATGATCGCTGATAGTTTTTTTCTTTTAAGATGTACGTACCAGAGTTCTCGAGAGTCTGTGGGTTTCTAATCGCTGAATAGATGTAAGCCTATCGATTCACTTGCGTCCACGAGGCCGAAGTAAGTCTTGAAGGTATCACAATTTACATGCTAGTGAACTGGACATTCCCGGTCTTCGTTTGTACCGCCGATTGTGAGTTCCTCCGTCTCCAGATTTCCGGCTGTCTTGTTTATATTGCAGTCGTCATGATTCTGCGTGTCTATGCAATGTGGAACCGGTCCAAATTGGTCCTATGGTTTCTCTTGTTCATTTACATTGTGCAGGTTATCAGCTTCATCAGCCTACGTGGGGTCTACTACACTCCTCGTGACCTTTCAGGTGTGTCTCCCGTGTTTGGACCTTTATTCAGCTAGATAGTGAGCCTTACACGGCTCCGTCTCAGTGACAATCGTTCGCACATTTGGATTTTCTTCTTGCACTATTTCTATGATCAACCCTCCACGAAATTTTTCCGCGTATGCTGGGATACCAAGATTTGTTCTCAGTGCTGCGCTCTTCTCTCTTTCCGTCTTCCAGACCATGAAACAATCGATTGAGATGTACAGGGCGACGAAGCGATGGCAGCCCAACCGGTACATGCAGCTGCTAGTGAGGGACGGGATCATCTATTTCACCCTGTAGGTTTCCTCTCTCGTCCTCATCCCACATGCACCCCCACCCGCCCGCCCGCGTGCATCGCCAAGCTTACCGATCTTTCCTGTCTGATGACGTTCAGGAACACACTCAACAACATCATCTCGATAACCCAGAACCGATTGTTGTCGACACTGAGCAAGGATCTGATGGACGTCCTGTTTATGATCAGCTTCATTAGCGTGTCGGTGGTGATGCCTCGGTTCGTCACCGGCATACGAGAGCTGTACGAACGCGACCTCCGCGGACGCTGGCAGGGCGTCGATACCGGTTTCGGCGTCACCACGACTCAGGACGTGTCTGCTATCGCGTTCAAGGACGATCTGGGACCGGGTGATTCAGATCCGGACCAGACGATTGGTGAGAGCACGGATGACTCGGAGATGCATCGGGATGAGCCACAGGGACGGGGTAAGTATCGGGTCTGAGCGGGGACTCTTGCGTGCGAACGGGGGATGGTGGTCATGTTGAGCGGCAGGATATGGATTTTGTACCAGCTAACACGCGAGTCACTCAGAGGTCACTGTGGTAAAGGCTGAGAGCGTTGAGGTACGAGACGAGATGATGTGCGAATATGAACTATGATTATGGAACGGTAACATGACTAGTACTCAACTTGGACAAAGACGAGATGAACGGAAACACAGAAGCGCGAACAACAGCGAGAAAAAAAATGTAGGATTCCAGCAAACATTCGTGGATCATTGACCACCGACGCGTTGTCACGCAGATGAACAAGAAATTGCACAGACCCCCAGAACCAATGTCATTGCAACACAAATCAACACAACAGAAGAAGATACGAAAGCGCTAGTGAGGAAGCTCACGATCAGCAGAAAACAAAAATGAAGAATGGATACCCCCGAATCCTTGACAGGTGAATCGCAATGCCTGCAAGACATCATGCCTTACTTTAGCCCTATACAAGCATCCCCGAGAGTGGCGATACCCCGGACAGCAGAAAGCGCGCAAGGGCAGGCCGAGCTCACTGAGATCGTAATCGCCCAACTGATGAGCCAAGCAGCGTCAAAGACCAATCGTAACACACAGTCTCGCCCTCTGTCAAGCGCTGCCCCATGACGCACGATACCGATATCCGATCTGGTTGTTGGTCAGTCCCTGGTCACGATGATAGAAACAGGAAGAAGATCAATCTTTGGGCCTTTCTTCTTCGATGAAGAGCGAGCTTTCCCCGCCATCCACAATGTTCACTGAGAAATTTGGACGGAGCAGACTGTCAATTAGGTAGCGTTTACAGTCTACCGGGGGGGACTTGGCAGCACTCAACGTTGGGTAATTCAGAGCAAGTTCAGTATCCATCGCTCCCACGGCGGACATCTGAGCCGAGTTAAGGTGCCTGATCTGTGCAGTCTAGCTTTCTCGTGATGTCCGTGTCAAGATCGGACATGCCACACCCTGTTGGGTCCCTCATCCACAGAGACGAAGGCGCCGACGATCCCAAATCTCACTTGACCAAACATGCATAATATTTTCCACCAAGACACATCCACCGCGCTCGCCTTACTGACGCTATCGTACACTTTTGACGTAATCAACAAACATTGCTCAGAGGACGCTGTCTAACAAAGCGAATATATGGATATCAATTCGATGGATGAAAATGGGAATGAATGGAGACAGACTCACTCATCCGATCAGGACGTTGGCCTTGAGGTTGTTGCCCTCAGTGACAGTAAACTTGACCTCAAAGGTAGTTCCCGCAGCACTCCTAACGCTGTACTCTGCTAATTGTTTCTCCCTCTGGTACGCCCGCGGTCCATTGTCGTAGTATTGCGGATTGATCACAAGCGCTGTCTCGTTAGACTTGAGTCCGGTTACGATGTCGCACCAACGCTTGTAGTTGTGCACTCCGACCGCGACCGTGATCAGCTCGCCTAGGGTAGACTGGAAACGGAGAACACCAGAGGTGCCGCTACCACCCATCGTCAGAGTCTGAGTCTCATTGTCTACAGACCAGGTCCCGCCGTTGGCATAGTGGAAGACGGTCTTTTCGACGATGTGGAAGTACCCGCGGCTGGGGTCCCTCTGGTAGATATCGAGAGCGATACTGTAAGACATGCTGATAGCTGAAAAGGGTAAATCTCAGCACGGTCGGGATGTAGAGAGTAGAGAAGTGACGGACTTGTTTAATAGATGATGATTTGAGAGTGTGTTCGGGGTTGAGGTTCGAGTTGATAGTTGGGGAGGGTTATATACTGGTCTGAATGGAAATTTCCGAGGTCTTTCTGCTCGCAGAGGTCACGAATGGAACTTGGATCATATTGGAGTTGTAGTCCGACGTTCATCTCCGTCACTGTTTTTCAATCCAGAACAACACGGATGTATACTGGTGTCAATAAATTTGGTCATTTAATCGAGGTGAAATACGACGCTGGCCATATTTCCCACCTTCGACGTCCTCGAACAAAATATTGGGGTTCGTATTTCGGTGCTCATTCGTTATAGCATCGCGCCCATAGGAATTTTGAGCATCGCTGCGATTCGGCTCCAAAGCCATCAAGTAAGGAGCCATATTCATGTACCTGGATCCTCCTTTTGTGATGGCTGCGCTGGAGTGCGCCAACAAATCGGTGAGACAACTCAGGGGAGGCGCATCAGAGCCAGTTTCATGCCCGCTCTGTCACCACCCCTCATTGTGCTTTTCGGGCAGGAAGCCCAAACTATAGTCCTATTGTAGAGGTTGCTCGATAATGCATGACATGCCAAAGACAAAATGACCATGCTGGTTCGCCCAAAAGTCCAAGTTATTGTTATTCCTGGCGCTGAAACCGTAATACACCAGTAATATCAAACCTGCACCCACCTTAGGAAAGCTCAGGTCAGTGGATGCTTGCACTCTCCGTCTTGCATGAGCAAAATATTAATATCCAGGTCGGCTGGAGGCCAGTCTGGACCCAAGGGACTGATAACACGGCGCACCCCTCGTTGCGCACTAGCTGAGCGATCTAAATTAAAATCAACAAGAAGAGCCTAACACCGCTGCAACCCACCGCAACTTGTCTGGATCAGAAAGGAGGTCAACTACGAATGTTATAATTGACCACGATTTGTGATCACCTGATGGTTTGATTTATTGCCACTTCTGGGGGTTATGCAAGAGCGGAACACGAAGCGGCCGTGGCAGCTGATTCCTCATCAAGACGGCGGCGAGCAAATACCCTATGAATATCAAAAACGGGGGTGACATTCTCGGAAGGACCAAGGTGTTAGAGAGGAAGAGAGGAAGCGAACTGTCATACAGGCACGCGCGAACGCCCAATGTATGGAAGTTGATTTCCGATAGACGCACCGACTCCGCCACTTGTGTACGTTTGCCTGTCGGAAGTCTGTGGAGTGGGAGAAAGTAATGTATGTATGTCCCTACCCTCAAAATAAGAGGACGCGGAGGTCCTTCGTCAGAGGAGAGACTGCGGATCACAATGAAGATGAGCGTTGGTAGATGAGATGTACAGTAGTAGTACTACCTTGGCGGCGATTGAAAGTTACCTGACTCACATTCGCTTGAAATTTCGGCCGCAAAATCTACTGCATTCTCCTTTTCTGTGACATATCTCCGTACAGACTTGCTCCTCCACAAACCCAAGCTGTATTCCGATGACGGATGGACCACTAGACTGAAGAAGCGTCCTTGTGTATCAGTTCACAACCCACACTAACCTCGTGGATACCGATCGCTTGTCGTGCCAACGTTGTTCACTAGGCTAAGTAAATCTCTACTTTCCCTGTCAAATTCCCTGGTCTGCCCTTACTAAATATTGTCTTTCCTCTGACTTTCATGGGCAAAATTTCGCCTGCGCAACGCTGCGTTCTGGCGGACCTTACCGGTCGTCACCCCTTCCTTGTGCGACCCAAGCTCCTACGCACTAGTGTGACTTCTTTTTTTTTTGCTTCTTACAATTTCCGTTCAATCTATAAGGCTAGCGATTTACTGGCGCAAGAAGAGCGTGGCCTGATGCGCCGGACTTTGCGGCGTCCTACAGAGAAGCAAATGGACATACGCATGTTTGAGGTACAACGCCGAACCCTTACCGAGGCTCAGCCCGCTGACCAAAACTAAATAAGGTATAAAGCTCGCGAGCCAGAGATTTCTTGAGGCGATGATTTGGTACTGAGTTTGTACGGACATGGAGAACCAACGTACGAAAGAGAATGCCGCTCCTACTGCGGACAGCCGCGTCCATTCGTGTTGCCTCAGTTGCCTTGAGTGTGTCAAACAGAGTGCGCCGCATCCAGCGAGGGCTTCGTGAATTACGTTGTCCGCAAGTCCGCACTCACTTGGGCGTATGATTTCCATGTGCGCCAGTTTGCGACAGCGTTCTCGAGCGTTCAATATTGTGACGTTCGTAAAGGGGATGTCACCCCAGATTGGGGACGGTCTGGACGGAAAATTGCTGGAATCGCGGGGGAAACCCAGAAAATGGAGGTGGAGATGATGTCCAGAAAGAAAGGTGGTCTGCACATGGTTGAAAAAGCGAAGAGAAAGATCGAGAGTGGGCACACTGCATATCCCGGAAGGGGGCTTCCAGAGTTCAGATTACTCCAAAGCACAAACGTTCGTACGCTTCCGGTCGAGTTCCGAACTCTGGCACAACGTAAGAGTCTCTGGATTGGAACACCTGCTTAAAATCGTGAATACGATTTTTCCATCGGAATCGCGGTCGCTGTACTGAGGCTCATGCACGTCAAAATTCTATATTTCGCGCAGGCAGGCAAGTCTGTTGTTGGCCTTGGACGCTGAACTGGGGATATGGGAACGGCCAACAAGAGTCTCACCACGTACAATTCCAGCCTAAAACGAGGAAATGAAAGGCGTGCTCCACCCAGCCCCCTGAGGCACCACCTTTAAAAATCCTTTATTTTTCTGGTGGGTCTTTGCCAACCAAGGGATACTTGTCCAACGAGTTCAAATGCGTGCTCACAAGACAGCCAACCAAGTCCGTCTTTTTGTTCGTTACACTATGACCGTGTGACGCCTGCTGTGTGCGGGCTTTTCCATGGCTCCCGAGAATAAGTTGTTCTCCACGTCAAGAAGATCGTCTTCCACGAACACCAGAGCCCAGAGATGCCGTCGCCGCTCGTGGTGAGCGTCTGGATCCCAGTAGCCTCAGATGAGGTGTCACAAATGGCAGTGGAAATCCACCGTGGCTAGCAGCGGGCAACACTGAGAGATCAGCCAAGCAGAACTAGACCATGATCTATAGGGTGACTATGCGGTGCAAGGACAAGGTAAACTACTCCTATCTCGACGAGGGCGACGAGATATATACTGTACTGCACATGATCTAGAGTGCCAAACCATAGCGGGCTTACATAAAGGCGGTTGTGAGCGTCGGTGCGACGCCGTGACAGGACTTGATCCCAAGGAGACAGCCCTCGTGAATAACCTGCAGTACAACAACGAGGCATACGTGACAGAGAAACAGGTACGACATCAGGAATGCTCAGGGAACGACTCAGGCTGTGGAGGTCATCTTCACGGTCGCTGATGGCAATCCCCAGGCCAACATGACCTTTGGATAGGCGAGTTTCATCACCACTACTGCGGCTTACCGATGGATCTATGTCGCATGCATGGTCATCAAACGTCTGCCGGATTAGGCAAATGGCTAGAAGTGATTGTTGTGTATGACCCGGGACACGATAAAGATTCAGAGTTACAACTCTTGTCCGTTCCTATCGTGTGCCGGTCAGGGAATGGTCAATTCAGGAGAGCCAAGGATTCCCCAGGAATCTTACAACTACAAAGGTCAATCTATTTCAAAGGCGTACTTGACACCTACATTTTCCGAGGACGCTGGCCAAAAAAAGGACGGACGTACGGAGGAAGGGTCATGCGATAGATGGTGTGTGATGAGCGAAAGGTGGCGCCCGTTGTCAGACGTGTCAAGTTGGACAGGAAGCTGCTAAAGCTGTTAGCGGGTGCTCGTGGGGCTCTGCGAGTGTGGGGCTATATGGTGAGTGAAAAAAATAAAAGGAAAGGAAAGGGCGTCTAAAAAGTAGTAGAACATCGATTTCGATAACTGACGTAGCCTTTGACTCCGAGGCCGACCAAATCGGACACTGGGGGAGTGCATCACGATAGGCACACCAGGCACAGTACCATCATGCCCCAGAACCACCTGCGAGGGAAGACAACGCTGTTTTCAACTCATCGTTGAGTGTGGTGCGTCCGGAAATGATGGGCGTAGTAAAGTGATGTTGATGACGGCGCACTTCAAGTTCAGGGACCATACGTAACCCAACATAAACCATGGCACTATCACCAACTAACATGGCAAAGTTCTCGACGTGCTGCGCAGTACGTGTATGACGAACTCGCTTTATCTGCGCCAAAGATCCAGATGGCCTCTGCTTTATTCCACTCAGGGCCCGCGGCCAATGATCATCACACCGAATGCCACATTTTGCGGAGCATTACCATCATATGAACATCTTCTCAATCAACGGCCTGAGCTACACGACGAAATCGTGTTCTATACGATGGAACAGTTCATCCTTACCCATCAAAAAAAGATGTATCACAATGCCTTATTTCGCATGTCGCCTCGCGACGAAGTAGTCATTCAAGGCACAGACGGAGGAAGATGAATACCTTAATTTGTCCCATACCACCTTCACTATCTCAAAGGAACGCGCGACCTCGGACTCACACTGGGGGGAACCGACAGTACTGATCCGGACGCACTGGTCGGGTACACGGACTCCAACTGGGCGTGCGACGTAGACCACCGGCGCTCCACGTCTGGCTACGTCTTCCAACTCGGCCTCGCCACGATCGTGTGGAACAGCAAAAAGAAATCACTCGTCGCCGCGTCATCCACTGAAGCAGGATACATTTCCATATCGCACGGCGCAAAACAAGCAATGTGGCTACGCTACCTACTTGCCGACCTCAATGACCACTACGAACGCATGCCCGCAACGCTCATTTTCGTCGAAAATACAGGCGCAATCTCGCTGACCAAGGATGCTTGCTTCCACTCGCGCACCCGCCATATCGACGCACGGTACCACCTCGTGCGCAAACGAGTAGAAGACGGCACACTGGAGGTCACACACATCCCGACAGCCGAGATGCTCGCCGACGGACTAAACAAACCGCTCGCCCACCCCAGTCACCAAAAATTCATTTCGGACTATGGACTTCAGGTGATCTGAGGGGGTATGTCGAAGATACAGACCGTAGCGTACCGTCGACATTTCCTACATTTCCTTTTTTGGGCACACGTTGATAATTTTTTCCCTCTCGCTGACACGACGCGCCTTCCCTCCAGTTGAGTGAGTGAAGACTGGAGGTAAGCCGTGCGTGCTATTGGCACATTCATGAACGCATGTACTAATGTACCTAGGACACACCGTCCATCTGTCTAGCTCGTCTGGTCGCTTATAATATGGACTTTGCATTCTAGTTGCTTCTTGTGACATGTCCTCTTCGAGAGTCATCCGTCCACGGCGAGAGACGAGCTTGAGCGTCCAGAAATGGACTTTCCTTGAGCGTGACTTGTATGTTGACCGTGTCATTCCATAGGCCGACTTATAATATAAAAGTCCTCGAGTAGGCACCTCGGGAGAATAATCAGCAGGCGACTCCGCCGATCGCAGCGATCATCGCTTCTGAAATTCCTCTGCGTGAGGGCCATCAGTCTCGCGGTTGCATGGTAGTAGGTCGAACAAGGTACGGTCAGTCACAGCCGGCATGCACAGGCAAATTGATAGTGTCCATGTCGTCGCTCAACAAGTTTGCCGTCTTCGCTGGGGCCGATCAGGCCCTCCGCTCCAAACCTGAAGCACTCCACTCAGGTCGCCTTCGAGCCCTCCATGCCACCGTCCTATCCTCTGAGTCAGACTGACGATCACCTGATGGGCCTAGAGTGCCGAACGCATTCATGGACTGGACCGCGTCTTAATTGACAATACCCAAACTGGGCTCATCAGAATCACGAAAAAAGCATTGGATGAAAGAGGTCTATTTGTCGTTGGTATCGTTATCGCATTCACCCCTTCACTGCGTTGTGTGGCCATGGCGACCCCTCGGTGTATGTGCGTCTCCGAAACTTCATAGCACATCACGTTCGAGCTTCGCAGTGTGCCTGCGCCCCACTTCGTGAGACGCCCCCGCCCATCTTTAGCTTAATTTATAGACTTCAACATTCCGCTCATTCAGCGCTGCGGATCTCGCCATCCATCATCCTTTGTACCGCTTTCGTTCCCCGAGTCAGCGATGCATGGTCGATGGATTCGATGAAGTCGGACCGACTCGAAGTGAGACCCGCCGCGGGGAATGATTCGATGAAGAAAAGAAAGAGAACGCAGAAGCGTCGACTCGAGGGAAGACTTGTTCAAGTAGTGCGTTTTGTTTTCTGATTCTCCTTCGGATGTGTCCTCAGGTTGGTCGTCGCCATCGTCGTCCGTATCATCGAGAGTGCTTATCATCCACGCGTGGGGCTGGAGCACTTGACCATCCTCTGGCAGTCGACAGAGCAGCGTTGGCTTCGGGCCAACGTGAGTGCAGTAGGCCGGTGAGAAACAAGACTCAATAGAGACCTCCGTCGCTGCGTGGCGTCGTAGTAACTTCAACGAAGAAACGAGATCCAATCTATTTCGGCTTCTCAGTGACCACGGAGATAGGATCTGGGACACGACTTCCACACAAGTCAGGCAGCCGATGACGCCAAGAGCAGGTGCACCGGATCCGACGCGTCGAACGTCCCCATCGTCGCGTGCGGCACCACCAGCGGGCCCAGCCGCCGGAATCACCAGTTGATTATTCTCCTGAGGACCTCTCGACCTGTGGAATGGCATGGGTCAACATACAAGTCACACTCGAGCAAAGTCCGCTTCCGGGCGCTCATGCTCATCTCTCACCAAAGGGGACATGTTCCATACATTTAATGTAAAGACACATATGCCACCGCTCAACATGATCACCATCCCCCTTCGCGCGCAAGATACCCCGCTCAAACCTGAAGCCCGTCGCGTCCCTGTACCTCGTCCCGACACTCCTCCGAGTCATCCGTGCTCTCACTAATCGTTTGTCCCAGGTCTGAATCCCCCGATCCCAGAGCGTCCGTGAATGTAATCGTAGACACATCCTAACTCGTGGGGGCGACACCGAAACCAGTGTCGACGCCCTGCCAGTGTCCCCAAAGGGTCACGTTCGTACAGCTCTTGGTATTGCACGTGTGCGAGCGGTAGGGGCGCATGTGGGATGAGGACAAGAGAGAGGAGACCTACAGTGTGAAATAGATGATCCCGTCCCTCACTAGCAGCTGCATGTACCAGTTGGGCTGCCATCTCTTTGTCTCTTTGTACATCTCCAACGACTGTTCCAAGCGTAGGGGGACACACCTGAAAGGTCACGAGGAGTGTAGACCTACGTAAGCTGATGAAACCGATAGATTGCGAAGAGAAACCATAAAACTAACTTGGACTGGTTCCACATTGCACGCAGAATCTTCACGACTGCACCACAAACAACACAGTTGGAAGTCTAGAGACAGCGTAACTCACAATCGGCGGCACAAACGAAGAGCAGAAACGTCTAGTTCACTAGCATGTAAATTGCAACACCTTCAAGACATCACTTCGACCTCACGGACGCGAGCAAATGGGGCCTCCCTTTTCTTCTCAAACCTAAAGCTCCTCACGTGACTCCGTGTCTCGACTCAGACCGCCGCCGTCTGATCCTCTGAGTCAGACTGACGATCTCCTGACAGTCCCAGAGTGCCCACGCTATCCTCGAACGCGATTGTGGACAGGACCGCGTCCTGACTGACGATACCGAAACCGGTGTCGATGCCGTGAAGGTCGCGTTCGTACAGCTCTCGTATGCCGACGATGAACCGGGGCGTCATCGTAGTCATCGCGATGGGGCTGGCCATGAACAGGAGGCCCATCAGAATCTTGTTTTGTCCCGGAACGCCCTCGCCTTCGAGCGTCGCAGGGATGGTTAAGAGCATGTTTCTGAATATTGGGCCGGGGAGAAAATGTCTGGTAGTCAGTTTTCGCGCGGAGGGAGAAATATGAACATGATATGATGGATGAGAGGGACTGTGGAGGGGGACAAGGAATACTTGCATGGAAAAGTAAATGATCCCCTCTCTGACTATCAGCCGTATGTACTGATTGGGTTGCCATCGCTTCGCTTCCTTGTACATTTGAATCGATTGTTTTATGATCTGGAAGACGGAGAGAACTAAGAGTGTGACGGAAAGAACAAATCGTGGAATTCTAGCAAACACGAAAAACATCCGTGGAGCGTTGACCATCGAAATGTTGCAATACGAAATGTTGTAAACCTGAGAAACTGTCACTAAGAGGGTAGACAGTCATGTCAGGCTTGCCATCCATCCGAGGTATCACTGGTCCAAATTTATGACATACCTGACAGATACTTATCAGGATTATCATAAACTCCACGCAGAACAATGGCACTGATGACCTCTGCCATGCAGATAAAGGAGAGAATACAGAGGATTGATCTGGATCGATTCCATATAGCATAGACCCGCAGAATCATTACCACTACAACACGAATCAGCACAATAAAAGATATAAGAGCATTCATGAGGCAGCTCACAATCAGCAGATAAAACAAAGATCCCATATGTGCAGTTCTCCAGCAAGTAAAGTGCAGTGCCTGCAAGACATCATGCACTATCTTAGCCTTGCAAATATGTGCAAACTGATATACTTGCATCTATTCAACTATTAGAGGTGTATACTCTCCAAAAGTTAGATACATACACCTATCAGACAAAATTATCAGTGATGGCCAAAGTGTATAAATTATAAGGCAGACACTCATAGGATCTGGAATGAATATGATATTTTCTGAAAGTAAGCTGAATGAACCACCCTGAATCAATTTGCACTCTTGGATATACCTAGTGCACTTGTACTTGAAACAATTGTGTACAGGGTCAGAATCAAGAATGGACCACAGCAATTTGGTCCATAGACTTACATGGCCCAACAAAGACCAATATAATGGACCTATTGAAATGATGGGTTCAGGAACATACATGCCCAACCACCAAAAAAGAATCATATGCACAAGGAAGAACATCACTGTGACCCATGTCCAGGACCTGCACTATAAAATTGTCAAAGACATTGTATCTTTGTAATGACTGACAACCACTCACCCAGATGTACTCTATCTTTGCAAGATGGTTAATGACAAAAGTAGGGGTAGAATATATGTGAGATACCTCTCTGGAAAAGGTGAGGACTAAAGTTTTGATGTGTAAGTGTGAAGAACAAAGAAGACATGGAGGCATATCACTTACTGTAATCATACAAGACAGCAATGGCCATAACAACTACATCAATTCATTAGAAGAGTTATCAAAAGAATATATAATTTACCATACTGGACACATAGCTGTAGAACACAAAGATCTCCACCAGGGGGGTAAACTGCAAGTCTGAAGACATGAGGCCATCAACAAAGGGTTATCTCACAGGCATTTTATATATTTGTACCACAAAAGATCATCTCAACACATGTAACATGTTCTGAACAACCATCAACATCTCAGCCATGGAAGAAAGGTTCTATTTTGTGACACACCAAAAGGAGGTGCTTATAGGATGGCATTACACTGCTTTGTGATCCACCCATCTTTCTTCTTCAATGAAGAGTGAACTTTTCCTGCCATCTACAATTGCATGTCTGTGTAAGCCCACTATAGAACAGTACACGAGTGCCGACCATAAGGACTCGGCCTATGAATTCAGAAATTCATATCAACGACCTGCAATGATGTGGACATACTCTTGCGGTGGTAGAATGGGTATGTGGGCATTACGAAAGGCACAGGATAAAAGGGATCTGTTTGCAGCTGGCATCACCATCATGCCATCATCATCATCAACGACATTGCATTGCATTTGTACATTCACCGAATGTGTGATCATGCATATAGTTGTGAACAGCTGAATATGAAATTAGATCTGATAGCAGAATGGAGCCACCGTTGGTCGGAGGAGAGGACTTCTCACTGCAAGGCGTCTTAGCAACAAAGAAACGAAATCCAATCTAGTCACGAGCCCATATACTACATGTCACATTGCATTAAGGGTTGAACGTTGAGAGACGACGAACGAGAGTCGAACCGCGTGCGGAGAGCTGAGAGAGAAAATCGTAATGGATAGAGAGAGCGGGCGCGTGGACTACGTGCGAGACGATGAATGTGTATGTTATGCGTGACGTTACTGGTGACTGGGTAATAAGAAAGCAACGAGCGTCCGTCCAAATGCAAACGAGAAACACGTCGAGAAAAAAAAAGGGCAGTCATGCTCGGTAATAAAACCGTCCAACAATCCAAGAGAAAAAAGAGGGATACGATATATAGAAAAAGAAAAAGGAGAGAAACGTAACTTATGCTAGATCCAACCTAGGTCGTCCGTCCGATCACGTTCCAACGCGCGCCCTCCTCCCCCCCGCTCTTCAAGAGTGGCTCAACAACACCCTGTCGATCGCTGTATTGATCGTCGTCTTCCGTGCCGTGAGGTCCATCCCGAACCGCTCCTCAAGCACCCGTCTGATCTCCCGCTTCGTCACCGTGTTCAGGTCTGCTGAACGCAAAATCTCCTCAACCCCCTGCTCCAGTTCGGCGTCGCTCGGTGCGCCGGGTCCGTAGTCCACCGGGGGACTCTGCATGACGGGCAAGTCAAAGTAGTTCGTCGTCGGCCGCGAACCCATGCCCATGGATTGCGAAGGGTGCATCAGGACCGCTTCGCTCAAGGGCCGCAGTTGCGACATGGGCGTGGCGCGGCCAGATTGGTATCCCATGGGAGGTAGCATGCCAAATTGTTGCGAGGGCGCGGGGGATTGGCTGCGGGGCTCGTAGAATGTCTCATGTCCGTATAGTGATGTAGCGCGAGACTCTGCGTAACCTTCCTTGTATTGACGACCGGGAGGAACCCACGAGCCGATAGAGTGGTTGGACTCCTTGTCCCACAGCTCATTCTCGTAGTCGTTCCACGTCTTGAGAGGGATCGCGCGGGGATCAAACTTGCCCTCGTCCTATCGAATCACCACGTTAGCGTCACCATCAGCCACAAAACGCAAGCACGACGTACATGCACAATAATCTTCTTTCCAGCCTCTCCCAAGACGACACGTGTCGCACCCCATGAAAAGTCGTCCATGCGCCAGAAGGAATAGATGGGAAGCATGAAGGAGAAGATGGGAATGGCAAGAATGTAGAACACCATCCACCCAACCATGTCCCACTTGCGTCGAAGGATAAATACCAGAGCCTGTAGACCGTATACCGCGCCAATCATAATGAGCGAGATGATGGGAATGGTTTTCCCCTCTCCCGCGACCGAAACGATCAAATAAACGATCTGTCCCACCGCGCATGAGCGACGCGTGCAGCAAGATCAACGAGAACACTCACGTAGGCCACGGTGACGGGCTGAATCAGAGTCGATACCAAATCCATCATGACGATGAACCTCATCGAGAAACAGCAGAAACCGCAAAGTTGATCCAGGAACATCAACTCGCCGAGGTTGTGGACCGTCGAGTTGATCCAGCGACGTCGTTGCGAAAGGAGGATCTTCCAGTCGTCTGGGGCAACCGTGTATGCGTGGGCGTCTCGGATGAATTGCGTCTTGTGCATCGGGAAGTGTTTCAGCAAGAGCGTCGTCAAGTACCGATCCTCTCCAAGGTGCAGCAAGTTCTTCATGTGCAACGTATCGACGCGGTTCTGAGAGTAGTCTGAGATCATGTGGTTCGAGATCAACAGCGGCTTGTTCGTGTCGGCAGTGCGAAGACGGAAGAGCGTGAAACAACCCGGTAGACAGGTGACGGACCCGAAGAGCGATTCGAAAGCCTTGGCCATGTGATGCGAAATGAAGTATTCGTAGACCTGCATCATCGTGATGATGGACTGCTTCGCGTTGGCGAGCGTCGTCTCACCGCAGACACCGAGTACTTTCTTATCGTGAACCATGCTGCAACATACGATGACGCGGTTAGTAGGGATCTGTATCCTAAGGATTGGGACAACGTACGCAGAAATCAAGCGGTTCAAAGAGAATGGGTCCACCGTGGTATCCGCATCGATCGTAAAGAGGTATTCGTAAAACGTTGGGTTGACGCCGATGACATTCTTGATCTGGTGGTACATCTCCAACTCTAGCGGGTTCATAGGCGAATTAAAGTGAACCTGTTCGATGCACGTGAGCCATTACATCGCTCGTCCCAAAAGATAGGCACGTACCTTGTTCAAGAAGTGCATGATAACCATTTGCGAGTCTCGCTTTCCACGGTTTCCAGGTCGCGACCTCTCCGTGGGTTTCCCGACCTTGACAATGACGAGATAGGGAACGACGTGACCGGCGCACTCGTACAGTCCCGAGTATACTTTACCCATGTTGTGCTGCCGAGCACCCTCACCCAACGAAACGAAGCTCAGCGGCTCGGGATCGAGGTTCTGATCTACGCCAAGGATATCGAGCACAATGCGGGGAGTAGGGCGGTCATTTCCAGAACCAACAATATTTCCGTCACAAACGACCAGGATGAGCTTGCGCTTGTCGTCATACTTGAGTTGAGCGAGTGAGTCGATGGTACGGCGCAACGAAGTTTCTCCTTCCGTGTAACACGGAACCTGGCAAATAACAAACTTGTCGTGGTCCTCCGGCGCACGAGACGCACCGAAGTTGATAGAAGCGATGAACTTGAACGCGATGATGCTGACCATCATGACTGACAACGCGAGTAGAATATACTGAGAGAACAGACACTGAGGCGAATTCCGGTTGTCTACCGTGCCGATCAGGAATAAATTTCGGAGGCAGGTCTTTTGCGCCTCGAGTGTCCCTGGGTCGATGTTGAGGTTGTTGATCGCCTTGGTGAGGTCCTGACCAGAGCTGTACTTGAACAAATTCACGAGCTCGCTGTGCATGAACTGCGCATCCACGCTAGGAGCCTGCTGTCCATAGGGTCCTTGGACAGAAGGGCCGTCGTTGACATAGTTAGTCAGGTCGTAGATGAGGCCGTCATAAATACCAAGGGAACGCTTCGAGTTCGCCATATTGGATATCTCTTGAGGAGTGTACCCGATATAACCTACGCGGTTGTGCCACCGCATCATGGTCATACTCTCGAAATACCAGTCGGGACGGGAATCGTTGGTGACCGCGCGGAAGTCGTGGTATTGCATGTTGGGATCGGTCGTGTTTGCAGAGGTAAGCTGAACCCATGGACTGACGGATCCGGAAACACCATTACAGAGCGCGCTGACCTGGCAAAAAAAAAGGATCAAAATGGCGCAGCGAAGGAAAGGGGGAATGACATACCTGGACAGGGAACAGATTCGAAGCGTCTTCCCCACCATATTGCAAGACCGTCTTGGCGGGAATGACACTGATCACGACTTGATGTGTGGCTGCGATCTGTGTGAGATCGAACACCTCGCCACGGATTGAGGTGTAGACGTTGTTCGGCGAGTTTGAATAAGAATGCGATGCAAGCTCCTCAGCGCTGAAGACGTGTTCCGTAGGGCAGATAACAAGACCAAGGACTGCGATGACGAAGACCGCGCAAGCACAGATGAACCAGATAATGATGTTGAGTGCGAGCTTCTCTCGCCATGCTTGGCGAATATCCTCGCGCTTCATCCGACCAAACCACTTGAGGAAAATAGAAGGTATCCACCAGGTTAGCAGCCAGCACAACAGTACCCAGCGGCGGCGAGCGGATGTCTCCTTGACGACCTCGGTCGTTTCGTTCTCCATGATTTCCCCCGCCAGTGCCTCCTTCGCAATTAAACCTTCCTTGTCAGCGTTTTGGAACATGTTTCTGGAGGGTGCATAAGACTCTGAACCGTAGTTGGAAGTAGTTTCGTCCCGGTTGGAAGTGAGTCGGCTACGGTTGTCGAAATCGTCAGAGCGGAATGATTTGCGGTCCTCGTATTCGTCCTCGTATACATCCCCACGTTGGAAGGGGGAGGCGTTGGATACCAGAGGTACATGAGCCTGGGAAGCCGCCTGGCTGAACGGATCTGCGTAGTCATCTGGCGGGAGGCCGGGAGAGGAGTATGGCGCGTATGGGTCGCCTATGGAGCGAACATCAATGCCGGCTTCTGCCTCTGCATCTCGGAGGCGGTTGCGTTTCTGCTCCTCTACATCGAGCGCACGAATGCGGTCTTCGAGAGAGTGGAAAGCGGGTTGTGACAAGAAGACCTAGTAGACAAAATAAATCATTACCGTTCGAGATAGGTATGCCTCTGATTACCTTGTATTGCCCGAGAACCATGTCGACTTCCTGCAGACCCAACATGTTCCTTGTCCTCTCGACCCTCTCCTTCGCCGATCCATCTACGACCCCCATCTTGGCAATCGGCTCCTTGTACCGAGTACAAAATTCATCGGGAGTCAGCCCTACCTGGAAAACGTTGACATTTCTCTTCGATACTTCCGTCAAGCCCATGCTCCGGATTTGACCCTTGACGCTTCGCCCCTCCAACTGATTGGGTAATTGAGAGTCGTTGGGGTTAACGCAAAAAATGAACCAGCTTTGGGTTTCCGACAAGGTATCGAATAAAGTGTCTAGCGCGGCTCTGAACTCGCCGGCGATGCACGGCGTCTGACCCGGCGAAGTGTTTGTGGCATCTTCTTCGTCCCGCTCCTGCTCTTCGACGTTGGCGTCCTCACGAACCGTTGCCATCCGCTTGATCGTGCCCTTGCGTCGTGTTGAGGGGGCGCGCATCGGCTTGACGGTCTGTTGAGCGGATACGATCGTGTCTTCGTTCCTGGGATGGACCTGCGTGGCGATGGCTTTGCCGGAGAAAAGACTCTTGACAAAGGGATTGCTAGAGCCAACGCCTTCGGCACCGTCCGAGACGCCTGCACTAGAGCCGCGGAGGAGAGAGACGAAGTCGGGGTTGAGCGAGTCGAGGTTGCGGTCGAGGAAACCTTCAGAAGAGTATGTCACGGGGCCGTTGAAATGGTTAACGGTGAAGGTAGGATATCCGGAGCGATCGATCGCCCCGACCTTGAAAGAGGAATGATTGCCCCAACGCTTTCCAAAGGCTTCTACCATCGTGTGATCCGTCTTCTTGTGTGATCGGCGGGCCTGGTCATCCATGATGTGGATAAGACCACCTGGTTTGTTTTGGAGTAGCCGAACGCACTCGGAGTTATCAAAGTACGGGACCGAGGGAACGAAATGAGAGATACCCTCTGTTTGGTATTCATCGACATGAAATTCAAAGATCCGCTTTTGAATAAAGTGTTGCAACCGCTCGTTAGCGAAGTTGGTGCAGAATTGGTCGAGGGAGTTGGGACGGCTGGTCATGTTTTGGGGACCAGGGAGATCGAAGATCCCGATGAAGGTATCAAAATCGTCGCGGCACAGACGTTGGTTGATGTGTTCGTTGAGCCAGGCGAATAGAAGGGAATAGATGGTCTTGGCGAGGTCGTCGCGATTGTCAGAGGCACCATCGGGGTCGAGGAAGACCGTGCAAAGCTCCTTCTTGAGGAGCTTTGTCTTGTAAGCGAGCGCGCTCTCTAGAACGGATGGCTGTACACCGAGAAACTCAGCGACTATGCCGAGCACTTCGACGTTGCGGACAACAGCGGCGTCGACATCACGACCACGGTCGACGGTGAACTCGATATTGCCGAGGTGGAGGATTGCTGCCACAAGTTGGCAAGTCTGGGCGACATGTCGCTTGGAGAGCCCAACGGACTTGAGCGCGACCTTGAGCTGTTCAAATCGGTTGGCATCGTCGTCACGGACACCGTTTGGACGACCACCGGTGCCGATGCGCTGTCCGAGATATCGATACTGGGTTTTGTCAGCGAGATGAAGATGTTGGCGCTCTTCGGGCGATGCACCAGCTATGAGATAATAAAAGATGTGAAAGTTGCGCTCTCCGGATGGAACAGCCGCTACTCGGTTGCGTTCAAGATAGTAGTCGAGTGATTTAATACCCGACAAACGGCCCTTGTCTGTGAACTGAAGTTCTGTGTACTTTCCAAAGCGGGATGCGTTTGGATTGAAGAGGGTGCGAGCGTTGCCAAAGGATTCGATGACGAACTCGGCTGCGGGCACCTGGCTCGCGAGTTTTGAGCCCTTCTTTCCCGGATTGGAAACGGACAGTTCCAAGAGGGTCTTTATGGCGAGCCGCCGATTTTCTGATTTTCCACTGCCGGTTTCACCACTATGAGAGATCCATGAGCAGGAGTCGACGAGAGTGAAAAGAAGGACCGTACCTGAGGACGAGGGACTGGTCCTGTGCAGTGCGCCTCATGTGGTAGTAGGCATTGTTGGCGAGCTGAAATATATGAGGAGGGAGGGGAGTCTTGTTCTCAGAGGTGTCCCGGTAGTCTGCGGCATATTTTTGGAGGATCGAGTCGGCGTTTGAGGTGACATACTTGTGAGGGTTGACAGCAACGAGGGTGGAGGATCCAATGCTGGTATAGATGGTGTCGGACATGAAGCGTTCGCGAAGACAAGTGACGATGACATCGTCAGAGATGGATGGTAGGCTTGCGAGGTCGGAGACGCCCTCGAGCCGCTGTTGGAGGCTCATCCCAGTGGACTGCCTGTTCATGCGAGGGGGTGCAGGCCAAGTGTAAAAGGAGAGAAGTCGGGGCGAGAGGAGGAGGAGGAGGAGGAGGAGGAGGAAAAGGAGGAGGAAGAGAAGAAGAAGAAGAAAAGGGACGAGACGGACGAGTGAGCTGGACGACGACAAGCCTGGAAAAACGCTCGGTTGCGGTAGCGCGGCTGGCTTTTGCCCGTCACCTCGGCCCATTTCCCACGCTGGCGTCTTTTGTTTTTTGGCCGGCCATTGCCGTCGACGACGAACTCGACAGGGTAAGAAAGAAAGAAAAAAAGAAAGAAAATAAAATAAACACGTCGACCAAGCTGGCCTATCATCTTACTTGTCCACACAGGAGAAAAAAAGGGCTTCGCCGGGAATCGAACCCGGGCCACTTGCAGTCGCAATCAGCCCAAAGCAAGTATCGTACCTCTAGACTACGAAGCCACTTCAACTAATTACCTCAGACGGTTCATGATGATACAGACAAAGAGCGGCTGACCCTTTGTGCTAATCAATTGACGCTCAAGTTGATCAAGGTCTTGTCTCGACGTTTTCTTGCTGTCGACATGCTGTCGGATCTGAACCCATTTGACTTTTTTGACTGCAGCATTCCGGACGAGGACCCTCTCGCACCATCACTCGACTTTGATGACCTCCTCGACATCGCACGCGAGTTTGAATTCACGCGTACCATCTCCCACATTTGGCCGTGCGAGGACGAGCCCAGCAGTCCCGATTCCGCACTGGATGATGTCCTCGCAGCGTTCGTGACATCTATACCCAACGCCCAAGAGAACCCTCCACCCCTGCCGAGCTCCCCACTACCGGTGTCTGTCCAAGAGATCCACACGTACAGCCCGAGGTCAGCGTCTGTCTATCCTGCATCAGATGCAGACGACCACAGCCATTCTTCTTCTCCTCCGAAAGACGACGATCGAGCCAGGGATCCCAGCACGTCGACTCTTCGAGGATGGACCCCTCCCGGTGGATCTCAATTCCTCGACCTCGATGTCAACCTCATGCTGCCAGTTGAGAACGCCCGAAATTCACCTTGCTCCACAATCTTCCTCGCTTCTCCGTCCACACAATCCATGGTTGCGATCGGTGAGGGCAGTACATCGTTGGAACACCCACCTGCCATCGATAATCTCGGGAAGAAGAGCGGGCCTATTGCAGTGCAATCCCTGACCCGCACTATTCTTGAACCTGTTCAGGCCCGATCAGCCACCCCGAATGTGCCGACCCAAATGACCATAACCTTAACGCCATATGCGAAACCATCTAGATCTCGGCCACCACCACCCTCTGCACCCGCGCTGGGTACCACGAATTACGCTAGAGCCCCGAGAGGCGGAATCCCACCCCACATCGCGCGTTCGGTCACGAGGGCGAACATCCTTCGTGTCGAGAAAGAACGCAAGGTGATGCAAGACGCTTTTGCCAGCACAACCGCGAGCGAAACGAAGAAGCCCAGCGTACTCCAGAGAGCAGCAAAGGCAGAGAGAGGATTGGGCAAGGACTCGTTCGACCGTCAGGAGAACGACGAAAGAGCGCCAAAGAGGACGAGAGTATAGGTTTGTCTTTTCAGTTTTCAGCATCTTGCTTTCTATCATTTCGTGTCCATATCCTCGTTCTTCGTATTCGATGTCAATAGTTTGTATTGATTTCTCATCCAATCTTTTGGTCATCCTGCCTCTTGTCACCCTCAGGCCGAGATGTCTGCTGGGTTCTGATTACCTTGAGCACCTTATGATGTGCACCTGCTCGGTGGTGCGATTCATCGATCATCCAACTGAGATATCATTCCAGCGCCGTGCGCCGCCTGATCATGTCCAAGTTCCAAGTATCAAGGCTCTAGGTTCAACACACATCACACTTTCATTTCAAGGTATGTCTATCTACATCACCATATCTAAAAAATTAACAGGCAATGTATGATGTGTGATATGTGATCTGTGTGACCACTGCTCAGGTGATATGTATTTTACTAAATGCCATGTTTTTTCCTGTTTTAGGTTCCTTTGCCATGTGGCTTGCATGAGTTTCTTTCCATTTTCATTTTGGACTTGGCCGCCAGTTGATATACTGTAATGCTGGTGCATGAGCCAGTAGCTCTGTAGATTTTCAATGTATACTACATTTTGTACCTCAAAATTTCTGCAAAAATTGTAGTATATATTGTTTGAATGTTGGATGTGCATTTGCTTTGCTTGCTATACAATAGTGACATGAAATTTTTACAAAAATTACATTTTGATTATCATTTGATGAGAGATTACAAATCAGTTGTCTGTACACAATTCAAATTACCTTCTCTTTCCTTTCTTCATCTCCTCTTCTTTATTATAAATGCTACATATCTCTCTTATTTTATTCCTATTTTTCCATTACTCACCTTTTCATTCTCTTCAACTCAAGTCTCCACAGGTTATATGACTTACACAGCCACATCACATGACAAGTCACATGATGGGCACATCCAGACCCATGATATCATTATGACATCATATCCCAAATCCATCAATATAGCCAATAATCTAGACTTTCATCTCTTATTACTTATCTATGACATCATACCCTCAACCCCAGTGCAACCCTTATCTCAAGATAGTGACTCATCAAAGTACAGCACTGACTCATCACTCAGTTAGCAATCCACAGCCTTGCTTTGTCAAATCAATGATATAAGTTACTCTTATCTTGTATTATATGTAAGGGTTGGATTAGTTATTTCTGACCAATAGAATATGATTTAGTTATCTATTACCTATCCTAATGTACATTTAAGCTCTGCTTCAGAGTTCTAATTGAATAGTATATAAAATGGCCAAATTAAAGGTGTTCCCTTCAGTTTTGTCTTTCTTGAAGTTTTCTTCACTTCCTATTGGATAATTTCCACTGTCCAGAGGTATAATGACAAATTTCCTGGACACCTGAACTCAGGTTGATGCTTACTTCAGCACCACCAGCCTATTGTTTTATCACAACTGATCAATATTGCCTTTAAAGTCTAGCAAGATTTAAATAGTAAGTTGGCTATTTCACTATATGGATAATATTTTCTATAGAATTTGGGATTCCATCTACATTATAGACTTTTATGGGTTGTGGGAGTTGTTTAAAAGGTAGTTGGATTTTCTTGGCCCATGTTCAATCAATAAATGTGATATTGGCTTCATGTCATATTCCATTCTCCAACTTCTATTCTGCCTTTCTGATTGTTTTCAGCCTTGCTCCATCTCATCATCCTCTATATTTCTATTGGACCATGTTCTGAAATTTGTCCTACTTCCTCTACCACTCAAAATCATTTCAAAAGTGCCTAAACCTTTATTTTATACATTTATCTGGTCTGTTTCTATTTATGTTTCATATCTAATTCTCTTGACATACTTTGATATCTTTTGACACATATTGTTTTATTTTAACTACTTACCATATAATCACTCTGTTTTATATTTTTTTATACCTTATAACTTCAGTATTTAATTCCTTGCTCCTCTTATATTTTTCTAATAGTACAAATATTGCACTAAGTCTTCCCTTTCTTTTATCTAATCTCTGATCTCTGCTCCATCTCTCTGAAATACAAAGATCTGGCTTTGTATAAGGGTATGATATATAAGTCTGTACCAATATCCTCACTCCTATGTTCTTTCTCCTTGATTTCCTCTGTCTAAACTTCAGACCTTCTCTACTCTGATCTCTTTCCTCTATTGAACCACATATCTTTTGGTTGGACTTGACACTTCACTATCTAAGAGTGTGGAGACTTTGATGAATCTGTAATAGAATTGGAGAAGATTTAAATAGACATAATGATATCTTGTTTTGAGAATGATCTGATCTTGAGGTCTTCTGATGAGGAAGTGTATAGGATAATTTCTATAAATTTAAAAATTTTATCTACTTTTTTTGTTGACAATAGCTTAGCTACTTCAACTACTTTAAGAGTGTGAATTTTTTCTATAATAAGCTGGATAATATAATTACTTGGGTTTATCTTGAATATTTCTACTTCTTGATTAATTAATAGAACCATGAGGTGACCTTAGTAATTAGAGTCTATGACTCCTACACCAATATGGATTCTAGATTTGATAGCTAGTCCACTTTTAGAGATGATTCTTCTATAAGCATCTAAAGATATTGCCACTTGAATATTAGTATTGATGATGGATTACTATCCTGGTAGAATATTTTTAGATTCTGAGGAGTAGAGATCTAGACCAGTGGTATGTTCATATTTATCACATTTGGATTGATATGAGGAGAATTTCTTCGAGGAAGAAAAGTGATAATATTCTTCTTTTGTTTGACTAATTTGTTAGATGACTTGTACTATGTCTGCAATTGTATTCTTTCACTGTTTGATTCAGAATATCTCTTCTATGATGTTCTTCCTTGTATTATTTTCTAACAACCAAACTTTAAATTGATCTGGAATTTCAGATTAATAAAAGAGAATTTGCCATTTTGATACAAATGCATTGGTTGAGAGACAATCTTGTCTGAAGTGACTAATTTCTCTGAGTGCCCAATCTTTTTGTAATTGAAGTTGGAAGATTTCTTTAATTTTTCTTGTGAGGCATCACTAAGTTATGAGATCAAGGATTTGATCTACAAGTTTAGCAATTTCATTTTTAGCAAAGTGTGATCCTTTGAATCCTTTGAATCTTAATAGGATTGCATAGACACATGCTTTGATATTGACTTTAGTGTTGAAACATTCTGGTTCAACTATATTTGGGACTTGCATAGTAAACTATTTTGGATTGCAGTCTATTCATGCTTTCATTTTGATCCACCATTCTTCAAACTTAGATAAAGATCCATCATAGGTTCCAAGATTTGAAAATATTTTTATCTTTAAAGATCCTATAAATAATTGAGGTATTTGATTTTATATTTCTATTCTTATATATTGATAAAGTCCAAGAAGTTGCTTGGAGTAATTCTTGGCTTTATGTTGAATAGTGACTGTATTGGCTAGTTGGTTAGCAGCAGCTATTATAAATGCTATATACCTCTTTTATTTTTTTCCCATTTTTCCATTATTTTATTCTAATTTTTTTTATTCTCTTCAACTTGAATCTTTATAGGTCACATGACTTACACAGCCATATCATATGACAAGTCACATAATGGGCACATCTAGACCCCTGACATCACTATGACATCACAGCTCAGATCCATCAACATAGCCAATGACATAGATTTTTATCATTTATCATTTATCTATGACATTATATCTTTAATTTCAATGCAACCTTTATTACAAGAAAGTGACTCATCAAAGCACAGCATTGACTCATTCCTTAGTCAGCAACCAATGGCCCTGCTTTGTCAAGCCAATAGCACAAGTCACTCTTATTATTACAAATGCTATATATTATTTTTAT